>APFE031091676.1:0-76573 GCA_000404065.3 Pinus taeda | reverse complement strand
ATATAAAACTTTAATAAGAGATGGGTCCCATTTTAGAATATAAATAAATTCAGTAAAATGTTTGAAAATAAATTTTTATAACAGGTTATATAAAATTTACATTTAAGGTAGGTTAAATTGCAATTGCAATTTGAAAATTTATCGAACCCATGAAAGTCCTCTTAGTGAGGACCGATTCGATTTGAATTATAATAAAACATTATCATAAAGCTTTATGGAGGAAAAAAAAGTTATAAAAAGGAATGTGTCGCATCACGCACATCCTTTATTTCAATAGTGAACTTAAAGAGTTCCATTGAGATCTGTCGATGTGATAATTCTATCGGAAATCGCGTACCATTACTTATCAAGAAACTGTTTCAAGTGTTCCATAGAAAACTTCCGATGCAATAAGCTGATCGCAATCGCGCATTGCTAAAATCATAAAGCACTTCCCAAAATCCCCTTTGAAATCTTTCGATGTGATTTCATTATCGTGTAGCTTGCTTTCAATAAAGGCAAACATGAAGTATTACGAACATGTGTGGTTAAAAGTTATAAGTCAAATTATAAAGAAAATTTAAACGATTTATCAATTTTAAAGCATGCGCCTCCCCATGTTAGCTCACCAATGGTCGCAATTGTAACCATGCAAAGGAACCATTCAAGGTAACTCCCGATCTGCGATATGCGATTATCGCTAATCACCCACTGGGATGTCACGATACCCACTCTAAAACGGACCGTTATAAATTTGCGATGCGAGATATCATCGTGGCATTAGAGTTTCACGCTGGAAGTTATGGGGAAATCGTTAATAAGCAGTGATGGTTGAATCCTTCGAGAAATTCATCCATGTGGCTTAACATATCATAGATCCGTAGCATTTATTATGCTTAATTGTTGTTAGCCCTATGTGCTGTGTATTAGATTTGAACAAGTTTTTCCACTGTTACATCCTTCTGTTTCATTTTGCAGAGCGAGTCTGAGTCATCAGTCCAACAAAAATGTCTAAGAAATCTCGAAAAGCAAAAGTCCCCATCATAGCGAAAGATGAACCAACAAAGTTGGTACTGATAGCTGATACTACCTGTTCAGGTCTTGGCAAGACTTCATGGGGGGGCATATATAATCTACTCGAAGCCAAGGATCCATTTGAAATTGAAGGAGGAGGGGCAATGACTGGTTTAATTGATCAATCAGAAAATACTCTTCGTGATTTAGCCAACTCCTTCCTCCACAGAATAACAGCCTGTGCGAAAGTATTACCATATAATGACCTGGTGAGATGGGTAATAGAGAGTATCAATATAACCAACAGAGCATTCTGTGCAGCGAATGGAAGGATGTTCGGGACATTCAGGGCAGAAGATATCAAGAAGATGTATCATTTTCCGGAGCCCCAGGAACATTACAACAAAGCATTCTTTAGAAGATTTCGCCAAGGGAAACGATATAGAGTCGGACCCTATCAGGCAATGGAGAAATTTCCCAAACAAGCATAAGCATGAATCTTCTGGTATGTACTCCGTGGACTCTTTAGCATCTCCTTATTGCTATGTTGGCGCTATGATATGTAGACCCTTTGGAGTCTCCGATTCCAGCTAGTTTTACCATAGAAATGGTGCTTTTAATGGAAGCAACAATCCACTCTTATATCATGGATTGGGCAACCATTTTATCAGATAAAATGGCTAACCAAATCCTTGATTATATAAGAAATAACTTTGTAACTATCCGGACAATACTGCCATTCTATATGAGCGCATACATCATGGATACCATTTGTTTGAATTCTAACTACCCCATTCTAGGTTGGAAATGGACTCTTCAAAGCCCAACTCCTATTCACATTTATCATAAGTATTTGTGGAAGGCTCATTATAAAGATCATATATATAGAATTTGCATGGTTTTGTTTTATTCGTCCATCAGGCCATATTCAATAGACATGCTCCTCGGTTATTCGATGAGGCCAACATCGACCTACCATCAATCAACAGTTGGTTCGGTGAAGAAAAGTTCACCTATGTCAGACTTTTTGGCAGCACCACAGATCCACGTGTTCTCCCCTTGTACATTCTTGATAAGCTATTAGCCAAAGAAATAGCTTACAAGATAACAAAAACAGGAATGTCCATGAACCTTAAAGAGTCCAAGAAACAAATGTGGCCTTCATTTCCCCTCTAATGTGGTACTTATTCACTGCATGATTTCAAACATGCAGAGAAAAGCAGGGAAGATAAAAATTCTAAGGTTAGCAGTGATTCCTAAGAGACAGTATGATCCAAAAGTAGTGGCTTACAACTTTACCAATCAAGTGAAACTTGCCAAAGTTGAACATGAGAAAGATGACTATGATGACTTGTTCTCTTTAGGTGAGTCATTTCACGGGTAAAACATCTAGCAAAGATCAAATTAAGAGTACGGGGGTGGATAAGTTTATGTAGCTCAGGACACAGAGGTTACAAAAACTGCCTCTAGATTTATTGGACACTACCCCTATGGAGCAACAAAAAGGCCACAGTCAAGAACAAACCACTGAGAAGTGCACTGAAAAGGAGAAGATTCCTGAAAAGGAGCAGACAAATGAATGGGAGCAGTTTGATGATCAAGAACTAGAATGACTCCCAAAACATCATTATGGCAAAATCACCCGCAACATAGGATCCTACTGTTACTAATATTCCAATTGAAGGGGCGATCGACACAGTTAACACTCAACATGATATTGAAATAATTCCAGAAAACCCTTTCGAAGAGATTGTATTGAAGGTAGAGGAAATACCACCCCTAGATGTATTTTGCAGTCCAAAGCATAGGGTCGTGGTCAAAAGAAAGAGGAAAAGGAGAAAAATTGACCAAGGACCATTTTCAACTCTTCAAGCTGAACTGATGAATTTGGTATGGAAAGACTCAGAAGTCAATCCTTCGGAGGATTTAACCAAATTATCCCAATATGCAGGTGCCTATACAACCGCTACAATGGACAAGGCCTTCGAAGTTAGCCAACTGATCAAGGAAAAGGATCTAAGGATCACCCAACTTGAAGAGAAAACGGTAGTGGAACAGCAGAAGATCAGACAGCTTGAGCAATAGCTAGCATAGCAGAAACAACAGCATGAGCAAACTAAAAGAACAGTTAAATCTGGAGAAACAAAAGATCGATCAACAGGCTCTCCAGAAACAACAAAATTTGTTTCAAGAACTCAGCAAGCTTCAAACAACAATTCAGCAGGAAAAGAAGGCTAAAGAAGAAGAAGTCGCATAACTGCAATTACAAGTAGACAAATTCAAAGGTTATCTGAAGATTAATGAATTCAAGAAATAAGCCTTGGAAGTGACGAAAGCCTTATCTCGGCAATCAAATATCCTTTGCCATAAAATATCATTGGTTGAGTCATTGTGCACTATCACTGCATCACTCATTGAATAAGCAGTTGACACCAAGCTAGAATTTGAAAATGCAGATGATAAGGTAACAAAATGTCTCTTATGGCAATGTTCATAAGAAGGTATAACTGCTAATCTACCAAAAATCCAATAATCGCACAAAGAAATCTTGTTTTCGGAGTGGGAATCACAGTTAATAAAGGTCGAAAGAGCTACTTCCAGAGCCAGGACTACAATGAAAAGTGTCTTCGAGTTGGTAAATCACAATTTATATGGAACAAACTTGATCTCCGATCGCTCTCCACGAAAGCCCCGAAAGAAAAAATGTTAGAAGATCAATGGAGAAAGGATCTGACCAACATAGAAGAACAAATCAGCAAAGTGCAAAACTTGACTTGGGATGCATTTTGGTTTTTCCTAGTCAAGCTGCACAGCCAGAAAATGGCCACCAAATTCCATGCCGATGTTGTCAATCTCATGGTTCCCAAACTTTCAGATGCTACGTACACAGCTGAACTTAATTCCAGGCTGAGTCATCCTCCATAAATTCAGCAAATGCTCTCAATTTGTCAGCGGCAAGTACAAAAGAAGAAGTAGATACAATGAATCAATTAAAAGGCTATCGCACTGTTATTTTCATAAATCAAATCCCAGATTTTCATGTTTACAGTTTCAACAGCTTAAAGCGGTTTTCATTGACAGTTAGTTATTATTATTATTATTTAAACCCTTTCATGTCTTTTAAGAAAGGGTTCTCAATTTGCATAAAAAACTTGATTTGGGAAGTTACACTTTTGTACTCTTGAATTTTTTTTTTTTTATTAGTAGTGGATCATGGTTCTACATTTTTGTGAAGAAAAGTTTTCAAGATTTGCACTTTTGTATCTCTTGAAAGTTATCTCAAATAAGAAAGTGGAATCAGAGTGTTATTTACATTGGAAAGATTCAAATGCATGCAATATTTCTATCACTGTTCTTTTGTCTTGTTTCCTTATGTGATGAAGCATTCCTTTTAAAAGTTGCTATCGTTGATGTACGTATACTCTTCATAATAATTCTTTATTATGCCATTTCTGAAGATTTTAGAATTGTTATACTTTACATATATATGTCAGCGTTATACATTGTTCTGAATGCAATATATTTTATTTATAGCTTCTTTGTTTAATTTCTTAAACAAAGTAATCATTATCTATGAATGCATCTTTCTATCGATTAGTAATTCATCTATATGATTATTTGTCTGTTAGAAATAATCAGAAATCGCATTGTTTATAGAATACCTGGGTTATATAAGTATATTTGTATATTTTTGAGTTATAGGTTAAAGCACTTATCATCCTTATTATACATTATAAAACAATCATCCATCAAACCATTTATTATATGGGAAATTTGTCCCATAATATCCAGTCGGAGCCACCACATCAAACGGAAAAGGCGTTGTACTAAGGTCCAGACCGGGTGGTTATCCACAATGTTGGTGCTAGGATTTTAGAGGCATCAACAAAATGCAATCAGATTAGTAGATTACATATGTTTGGAAGAAGGTCCGAAGAGGAGACTTGAATAATGTGAAGTGATAAAAGATAGAGAATAGACATTAAAAAGAGATCTCGGGGCCAAGATCTAAAGAATTTCATAGAGGTTGACTATAGTCGTCTGCTGCGTGAATCTGAAAGTGAAGGAAACCTCCAAGAAAACCCTGAAGTAACTCTGCAATATTCACCCTTTTAGCCTGAAAGTTCGCTGATGCCAGAATGTAGCAATATTTAGGGTAATTTTGGTTTTTCCCATCCCCCTACTCCCCTTACCCCCCCATATCCCTCCCATCCCCCACCTCGTCCCCCTCCAAGAAGGAACATGGTCGATGATATTAAGGTGCTATTTTTAAAGGAACAGGTTCAGAAGATTCGAAGCAATTCTGGTTTTTATGCGAAGATATAAAGAAGGCCCAGTTCATAACAACATTTCGAGCAATCAGATCATATTATATGTAGATATTAAAACAATGATGGTTAAGGAATTTAAGAAGTCGAACTCTGAGTCACAATGTATCACAGAGTAAAAGGAGATCAAACAAAGGCCGACTGAGTCTGTTTGGGAATTTGACTAGAGCTTCAAGGTATTATTCGATAAGGTGAGCTTTGACATAGCTCCACAACAACATAAGGAATGGTTCATAGTTGTGTTGTTGCCACAAAATAGATTGCCTTTAACACAACATAAGATAGAAACTCAAGATGAAGCCTTAGAATTAGCAATGAAATTAGCGGCTTCGCCAATAGGATATACCAATGCGGGTATGCAATAGATTTAGAGTCAGCTGGAAAATTTGACCCCGCAGTTACAAGATATGAAGAAAAGTAAAGAAGTTCATGAAGAAGTGGTATACAAAATGTAAATCAGAAAGCCACTCTAAAGAGCAATTCCCTCTCTTAAGAAATTATATGGCTAGTGGATCCCCGAACTCTTTGAATGCAGACTTTAGCTTAAGGTGCGAGATTTGCATAACTAGAGGCAGACATCGCTCGGAAGATTGTTATTTGTTGTAAAAACATGTGCATGTAAATCAGTGGGACATGATGAGAATAACTGTTGAGCTCATGAATTAATGTTGGATCATGGCAATGACACATATAGAATGCAAACTGAAGAGCAAGGACACGAAGGAACCAGACAATGTGTTTGTCGAGGAGGCTATTAAGGAAAAGGTCGAGGTGGTGGAGCTGGTCGAGGTCATGGACAAATTATCTGCTATAACTGCAGCCAGGAAGGTCACTTTGCAAGAGATTGTGAAAAGCCTACTACAACATTCAAGTATTGTAAATAATTTTATCATGTAATTGAGGAGTGTCCGATACTTATAGAGAGAATTCAAGAAAAGAGAAATCAATGGCTGATGCAAAACATTTAGATGATGACTGTGGAATCGAGGTCCGATGTATGTCACATTAATATTGTTACAAGGAGTGAAGTTGCGACTCCAAATGATAAAGTAGATTTGAAGAAGGAAGCTGAAGCCACATGGGTAAGAAAGACTTCAGAGAAAGCTCCTGCCTTTGTTGTTTAGAAGTAAAAAGAAGTGTTCATGGAAGCAAGGCAAAGATTTATGGATGTTGGAGCTTCAACTCCTATTACACAACCAAAACAGAAGAATAACTGCAACACAATAGTAGCTGCAACACAAGATATGGGTTTAGGAATTTTAAAGTCTTTCCTACAAACTTCCATGATGTTGTTAATGAACCAAAAAGCTGTAGAAGGGCTACAAGAACTGATAGATTCTCGTTCTTCTAATGAAGTACTGCGAAGATATATGCGCCTAGTGAATAATTTGAATCGACATAAGAGGAGGACTGGAAAAGAAATGAGACTCATTGCGCAGATCGGAGAATATGACATGGATCATGTTATTCTGAATTTAGGATCTGATGCCAATGTTTTACCAAAGGAGACCTGGGAGTTGACGGGTAAGACGAAGTTACAATGTGTTGGGTAGTGCAAGCCCTGCAGAACGAGTATGGGGTGCGAAGCCCGAAATTGTGTGTAATATTAGGGTAAAAGACTCTGTGGAAAGCGCAGAGCGCGAACTATAGTAGGTTGAGTCAAAGGGAAGTCCGCCCAAAAATAATGTAAAGAAATAGCAATAGAGTCGGCCCGTGGAGGGATCGCAGGCCAAGGGAAAGTACAAATAGAGTGGGACTCTATGAGGGAAAGTAGTTCTTTTGGAAGATGGAATGTAACGGGTCCTTAAAGGTGATAGCTTGAAAGCATCTGTAGGTCCGAGTTGCGGGAGTAGGGTAGTAGGTAGAGGATTTGCAGTTGTGTGGGTAGAGGCTTGGAAATTTCGCAGCTGTGTGCACGGACCCTTGCAACTGAGTGTGCAGGGTGGATCTGGATGTATTGTTGAAGATTGATAATAAAGATAAGTTTCTTCTGAATTCTGTGTTGATTGCGACTTTACTCTTTTATGATGAATGAACTATTATGATTTCTCCATTTTCTACGATTGAATACATGTGATCTGGGTTAGTCTTGATCCACGAAGTAACCAAAAGTAATAAAAGTTTGCTTAAAGACCGTTTTAACTAGATCAAACCAATAATAAGTGATTCAATCTGTAATAAGCGCAATAAGGGTATTTTGATCTACACGGATCTGGTGTAGCGCGAGGCTGCAAAACAACGCGCAAGCCCCAAACAACATCTAAGACATCCCCAAGGTGTGAAAACCTGGTTCCAGCACCCTTCGTTGCTACCTCGGGTGAGACCACAGTCCGTGCTTCGCGGGCTATTGCCGAAAGGGCCAGTAGCTGCGGGATTTGTTTGGCTAAATAATTCTTCTGAACCTGGGTCAAGCCCATATAAGCCAACAAATGGTTCCATTGCCGGCACTCGGATCTACCTAGGGAGTGTATGGTGTGAAAGGCGGGGACGCTAGAGAAAACAGCGACAAAAGATCAAGACGATAGTAATGGCGAGTGCCATCCAGTTACCAGTGTTCAAAGGAGCACGCAGTGAAGATCTGAAAAAGTTTTGGTTTGTATTGAATTCAGTATGGAGCGCGCAGCAGATCACATATGATAATATCAAGAAAGTCATCTTAGTCAACTCACTGTAGGATCGAGCGCTAACATGGTATATGAAGTATTCAGGCATCAACCCAACGGCAGGGATAACAGACATCCACACGGAATTAAAAAAGGAGTTCAGCCGGCCAAAATCGGAATTACAGACGGTTGTAGGATTCAAAGAGATCACAATGATGCTTGGTGAGACCCCGTGGGATTTGGATCAAAGGTTAAAAAGCACTATTCGCGAGGCCAACATGACCTTGACGCATGCACAGCTCCGCGCTTGGTTCATCGCATCACTAATGCCATATTTGAAATCGGCTTTGTCACAACAGAAGATCTCAGCCCAACCAGAAGCATTGAAGGCGACAATGCGGCTTCACGAAACCTCGGTACAGGACCCAGGGTTGGGAGTTCAGCAAATCCAAGCGCAGGTCCAAAATTTATGTTTGGAAATACAGAAGTTAAAACAAGAGTAGGCGCTGGAAGTTTGGGAAGAAGTCTGGTGCATCAATTGTAGGGGCCAGGGACATGATAAAGACGATTGTCCAGTCACGGTGAATCTTGTGGTCATGGGGGGACTAGCATCGTTGTGATCAGAGGCACAGGTAGGGCTGAGCGTGATCGCCTCTCTTTGGTGCGCAATCTGTCAAGTAGGAGGAAAACAGAACATCAGATAATTGCCACCTGTTACCGAAATATAATTAGACCCCCAGCTGCTCTTTTGCAACTTTTGTAGATCGATGGGTCACTAGGTAAGGGATTGCCGGATGTTGGTAGATCAGGCATCTACCTACTGAATGCAGATTGAGGGGTGAGGTCAAAACCCAAGTGCAACGTTTGCGCGCGGTGGATTCCAAGGACGAGGTTGAGGACAGGGTGGAATGGGACCAGGAAGGGGTCGAGGACAGCTAATTTTTTACAATTGTGGAGGACCACGACATTATGCACGGGATTGCACAAATCCAACTCGAATATCATGTCCCTATTGCAAGCAATTCGACCATGAACTGCTAGATTGTTGTATGCTGCTAGCACAGATTCGTGAAAAAAGGACAGCACCTCCTACGACGACACATAATGTGCAGATGATAAGGGCCAAACTGTGCGATGAAGAATCTAGAGTAAATATGGCACTAAGGGGCGATGCAACCTTAGAAGGGGATCAGTGTGAGTCGTACAAAGGTCCCTCAATGTTGAAAACTTTTTTAGAAACCTGCATGAAGTTACGTCGCGATAATAGGGCAGTGAAAGGACTACAGGAGGTAATTAACAGATATGTAGGGTGGGGAGAACCTCGCATAGTCTGACGAATGGGGAGCCATACGTCGCGTACCGGACTAGAAATGCGATTAACAGTGCAGATTGTCTGTTATGAGATGGATCAGGTCATTCTGGACCTCGGCTCGGATGCAAACATCTTGCCTAAGCAGACGTGGGAGCGTAACGGCAAGCCCCCACTCCAATGGTCTCCAATCTAGTTACAAATTGCAAATCAGCAGAAGATCTTGCCGATGGGTACGCTGCAAGGAATCACCATAGACCTGTATGGTGCGAGCACTAGAACAAACTTTGAAGTTATTGAGGTAGTGGACGAAAAAATCCCGTACCCCGTGTTGTTGGGAATAGACTGGGCCATCGACATGAATGGGATTATTAACCTCAAGCAGAGGAAGATGATATTTGAGAAAAAGTCGCACCGCGTAGTTGTTCTGTTATATCCAACCGAGGGACCCCGCTACACGAAACTTGTGCGCGAAGACGAGCAGGACAAAGCATTGGATTGCATCTACCAAATTGCTGCACAAAAGCCAATAAAGGGTAAGGGAAGGAGGAATGGAGAATTTCACAGGGTTACACGGAACCATACACCGGTGAGTCGGAGGAAGAAGACGAGCAATGGCTGACAACATCCATGTACTGTGTTAAAGCTCAGGACCGCGAGTTGTCGGTGTATAACGGGCTCACAATAGTAAATGAGTTCCTAGAGAAGTTTGAGAGCGAAGTACTTGAATACTAGCCATTTGATGCGCCCAAATGGGCATTGCGCTCGACATCGACGTGATGGTGGGGTACCCATGAAGGAACCTTCGCAAATTGGCGAAGCTGTAAGCGCATGATGCAGATACGATTTGGGAAGCCAGTGCTCCAATTAACAGAGAAATATGATGGATGAGAGAATCTGTACATACACCTGAGCAAATGGACCAAAGCCTATGGCGAGGAACCGCAACCAGAATGGTTGCACCTATTTTATCATACCTTGGATGTCATCCCAAGGAATTGGTATACTGAAACAAAGGACCGACATGACACAGGGTAGTGGGATACCTTGTGCGAAGGGTTTCTGTCAACATTTCTTTTTGAGGAGCAATGGATGGATACAGTCGACGACGCATTAAAGCTAGTAAAGATCGCAATTTTCATGATGCCGCTAGAACCAGAAGAACTCGTGCAACCAGACTGGTCGCGACAGCGAAGCCGGGCCCTAGAATGTTAGAATGTAAAAGTAGAAGGTGACGAAAATGATCCGCGTGACATCAATATACCAGAATCTGAAGGAAGTCGAGAACTGCATGGCCCCGAAATAAAAGATCCTGACGTTGTAGCGGCATTAAAAACGAAGCAAGTGAATATCGGAACAGAGGAAGAACTAAAGTATGCTACGCTTGGGGATTACTGGGACGACGCGACAGTGGAAAATGTCGTCGAGCTGCTCCGGGGCTATCGAGACCTCTTCCCTACCAAGTTTACGGAGCTGAGAGGGATTCGAGGCGAACTAGGAATGATGAAGATAACTTTGAAGCCTGATGCGAACCCAGTACCAATTGAATAAAAAATATAAAGCAAAAGTACTAGTAGAACTAGACAAGACGCTGGAAGCTGGGATGATTGAACCAGTGGAGGAGTCTGAGTGGGTAAGTCCGATGGTGGTATAGGAGAAGAAACAAAAGGGTGAGATCTGCTTTTGCGTGGATCTACGGAAACTCAATAATGCTTGTGTTAACGATCCATTTCCCACACCTTTTATCGATGAAGTCTTAGAAAATGTGGTCGGGCAGGAAGCGTATTCCTTTACGGATGGGATCTCTGGATACCATCAGATCAAGATTGAATCGGAAGATCGAAGAAAAGGCAACGTTTGCTACAGAATGGGGTTGCTTTCAGTATACGGTGATGCCATTTGGGCTGAAGAACGTGCCGACAATATTATCCCGCATTGTGGTAGCTGCATTCAAGGAATTTATACATAAATTCTTGGAGGTCTATCTTGACGATTGGATTGTCTTTGGCTTGGTTAAGAAACATACTGAGAGCTTACGATTAATGCTGGATACTTACCGTTGACACCAGATTGTGCTCAATCTAAAGAAGTGTACGTTCCTTGTTCATTTCTGGAACTTGCTGGGTCACATAGTTTGTAGGCAAGGCTTGATGTTAGATCCGAAAAAGATCGTTGTCATATTAGGTCTGCAAGCACTATGAAGTGTCAAATAGCGTCGCGCTACATTGGGACACATGAGGTACTATCGAAAGTTCATAAAAGGTTACGCCCAGATGATGGCTCCAATGTAATAGTTCTTAAAAAAGGATGCCACGTATTGTTGGAATGAGGAATGTAACAAAAGCCTGGAATTGTTGAAGGAAAAAATGGCATCTGCCCCTATCTTGACCTTTCCAAAATGGGACGTGGAGTTCCATGTGCATGTTGATGCGTCATGTATCACGTTAGGAGTAGTACTTACCTAGGAAGGAGCGGAGGGAGTTGACTACCCTATTGCGTTTGCAAGTTGAAGGTTGTCGAAAGCTGAGAAGAATGACTCTACTACTGAGCAAGAGGGATTGGCGATGGTGCACACACTCCAAATGTATCGTCACTATTTGCTTGGAGGACATTTTTAGATGTATAATGATCACTTTGCGCTAAAATACTTAGTGAATAACCCTGTGTTGGTGGGGCGCATCTGTCGAGGATGGTTGCTGTTGTTTCAGGAATATGATTTTGATGTTGTTGTGAAGCCGAGATGTTTGAATGTGGGTCCAAACCACTTATCCTGGATTGAGACGGGTGAGGAACCCACGAATCTAGGAGGACTCCTGGACGCCCAGTTGTATGCAGTGCACTGTGCCGCAGGGGTATTCTGTGCAACAAAAAAAAGGAATTGGTGACACGAGCAACAGATTTCACTGTGATTGCTGGCCATCTCTACAAGATGGGCCATGATGAGATATTACACAGATTTGTACCAGAGTTTGATCAAGAACAGATCCTTGCCGAAGAACATGGAGGTGTTGCTGGCGGACATTATGCGGGCCGCGCCACAGCCCAGAAGGTTCTTGCATCGGATTATGGTGGCCCACCCTCCATGAAGATTCAAAAGCATACTGTCGGGCCTGCGATGTATGCTAACGAATGGGCAAGCCGTCGCAAAGGGATGAAATGCCACTTTAGCCACAGGTAACGCTACAGCCATTTGAGAAAGGGGCGATCGATTTCGTTGGACGTATTGAACCGTGAGGGAAGACGGGCACGGGCTATATTATCACTGCCACTGAATACTTGACCCGATGGGCAGAAGCACGACCAGTTAAGGATTGCACAACCACGACAGCAGCAAAGTTCTTGTTTGGGAATGTGTTAACCAGGTTTGAGTGTCCTAAGATTCTCATGAGTGATCGATGAACACATTTTTTGAACGAAACCATCAACGCGCTCACCGAGGAATTCCAGATATATCACCAATAGAGCACGCCATACCATCCACAAGCAAATGGGACCGTTGAGGCAATCATCAAATTTTTGCAAACCGGGCTGACTAAGATCTACAATGCGCGACAGAATGATTGGGACTTGCTCATCCTTGTTGTGCTATGGGCATACCGAACCACATGCAAAAAGTTGATAGGTCAGACATTGTTTTGACTAGTCCGTGGTAAGGAGGCCGTGATTCCTATGGAATATATCGTGCCCAGTCTGCGGATTGCAGCAGCTACAAGAATGGAAAATTGTGGGTCCTTGTAGTAAAGGCTCGCACAACTCAATGAACCAGACGAAAGAATGCTTTCTGGCGGGATTTCATCAGCAGGTACAAAAACAATGTGAGAAAGCATGGCATGATCACCATACAAGGTGCGCACGTTCAAGAAGGATGATCTCATATTGTTATATGACAGTAAGTTCGAGAAATTCATAGGTAAAATCTGCATGCATTGGTTGGGACCCTATGTCGTCAAAGAAGTAACTGATGGGGGGGCACAGCTCAACTGGCTAAGATCAACGGAGACCCCTTCCTGGGAAGAGTGAATGGCAGTCGCCTGAAGCTCTATACAGACAGGCCGATCGCTTGACTAACTGTTCCAAGGAGAGTCTCACCTCTCCACCTAGTTGAAAGAGAGCGAGGGATGATAAAGCAATCTGGGGGACAGAGGCACAGGTATCAGGGTACGCGGAGATCTGGCCAACGATTAGGGGCGTGGTTTTGTAGACAAATCCACGCGGGTGCACTGTTCCAAGGAATGAAGACCGTTAATACCACTGTTCATGACAAGTAGGCTGCATTATGGAAAAAGGAAGCGGGCGGCGGGAAATACGAGCAATACTACGACCCATATATGAAATGATTGGTAACGGATTTCATACGGGAAGCTTACACGAGTTGGAACGAGCGACTATCAGGGCAGTTGAAGTTTGCATGGCTTATAAATCACCATGGGGAATCCGCTGGGTAGACTACGCTTGGGAAATACAGATGGAGCTGTTCATCATCTTTGCACTAGGCATGTGCCTGAAAGGTAGTAATCTGGTCGAGGGACGAGCAGGACTCTCTAAGGAGTTTGGTATTGATAGCTATGAGTATCCCGCAGGCTGCGACATTGCTAGCAGGGGATGTACTGGAAAAAAGGGAATGCGAAGTAGAATTGGTCTGAATGTCGTCGCCCCGCCTAGGGGCAGGATGGCGCACTACAATAGAACAACAGAAAGATGGACAAACGACGACCATGGGTGAAGATGCAGTCAATAAATCGCCTCTAATGGTTCTCGACGATTGGGATCATGCGGACAGCACCCAGGGTCTTGCAAAATTGCAACACACGCTGTAGCGAACGGTGCGAAGAGAAGATACAATGGTCGGAGAGGGCTACGGTGGTACCAAAAGGTCTCGTATGAAGCTCCCTCGCTTGCGCTAAAATCCTCGGAGGGGGTGTTCTGTGTTAACTGAGCAGAGCAGAATGAGTATCATCAGTTGCGAGACATGGTAGAAACACTGAAGCAGGAGACGGATGAAGCGTTGCAGGAGACGAACTAGGAACAACTGGATGACGAGCGTCACTCAACCGGAGGCAAACCTCGACGCCAAGGTAGAGTGTTTAACCACGCCAGCAAGTGACTCGGGACGAGTCACGATGATTGTCTTGGGGGACTATTGGGTAGCGCAAGCCCTGCGGAATGAGTATGGGTGCGATGCCCAGAATTGTGGGTAATATTAGGGTAAAAGACTCCATGGAAAGCGCGGAGCGCGAACTATAGTAGGTTGAGTCAGAGGGAAGTCTGCCCAAAAATAATGGAAAGAAATAGTAATAGAGTCAGCCCGCGGAGGGATCACGGGCCAAGGGAAAGTATAAATAGAGTGGGGCTCTATGAGGGAAAGTAGTTATTTTGGAAGATGGAATGTAATGGGTCCTTAAAGGCGATAGCTCTAAAGCGTCTGTAAGTTCGAGTCGAGGGAGAAGGGTAGAAGGCAGAGACTCTGCAGCTATGTGTGCAGAGGCCTGGAAAGTCCGCAGCTGCGTGCACGGACTCCTGCAGTTGAGTGCACAGGGTGGATCCGGATGTATTGTTGAAGATTGATAATAAAGATAAGTTTCTTCTGAATTTTGTGTTTATTGCGACTTTACTCTTTTATGATGAATGAACTATTATGATTTCTACATTTGCTACGTTTGTATACATGTGAACTAGGTTAATCTTGATGCGCAAAGTAATGAAAAGTAATAAATGTTTGCTTAAAGACTGTTTTAACTAGATCAAACTAGTAATAAGTGACTCAATCTATAATAAGCGCGATAAGAGTATGTCGATTTGCACAGATCTGGTGTAGTGTGAGGCTGCAGAATAGTGTGCGAGCCCCAAACCACATGCAAGACATCCCCAGGGTGCGGAAACCTGGTTCTAGCACCCTCCCCTGCTACCTTGGATGAGACCTTAGTTCGCGCTTCGCAGGCTGTTGCAGACAGGGCTGTTAGTTGCGGGATTTGTTTGGCTAAATAATTCTTCCGAACTTGGGTCAAGCTCATATAAGCAAACAAAATGGTCACAAATTCAGTAAAGAATGACAAAATAGCAGAAGATCCTCCGCTTAGGAAGACTATCCGGTGTGGTAGTAGACATTGAAGGAATTCACACAATTGCATACTTCGAAGTGATAGAAGTTGTGGATGACAGCAACCCCTATGCATCATTGCTTGGATTGGATTGGGCATTTGATAATATGGCTATAATCAATTTAAAGAAAAGGTAAATGGTATTTGAAAAGGACAACATAAGAGTAATTTTTCAATTGGACTCATTAGAAGGTGTGATATATACAGAGCCTGTCAGAGATGAGTATTGTGCAACAGATATAGATAATATGTATCAATTGATAGCCGAAGAAGATGAATGGATTAACCCCACTGCAGATGGAAAATTGAGTTGGGAAAAAGACAGCCTTGTACCTCAGATTCATAAGAAGAATTTGAAAATTGGTAGAATAGGCTACACGATGTGTCTACAAGGTGATGAACGAGGATCAATAAATCACTTCGTTTTATAACCTATGAGGTGTGTAATTTGCCTTACTATGATGGTTTAGGTAATGTAAGTACTTTATTTTATGATTATGAAAGACAAATACCAGAAGAACAAAGGTTTTTAGAGTTGGATGTAGCCTTGATGTCCACTCTTGTTAGATGGTGGGGTCCACATAGATGAAATATAGCAGATTGGAAGTAGTGTCGAAGATTAATGTGGATCAAGTTTGGGTCAATAGATATAGAAATAGAGGTGAAATATGATGGTAAAGTTTACCCTAGGGAGCATATTCACTGACGCACTACAGTATGGAAAGAGATTCCACAACAAGAAAGGGTACATGGGTTTTTGCACACATTAGAGACAATTTCTATGAATTGGTACCCAAAAACAAAATTGTGCCATGGTACTGTAAATTGGGCAGACTTGGTTGAAGGATTTATACTAACATTCAGTTTTGAAGATGATTTTCCATGCATAGACTCGACTCTTTAGACAGTCAGAGAGAATCTTTGGGAATGTAACCTCACTAACATGGCAGCAACTAGATTGGACTGTGCAGCTAGAACGTGCACTAGAATGGTATAACATTAATGTAGAAGAAGATGAAGATCCACACAATATCGACATAGCAGAATCAGAAGGACACTGCAAAGTTACTGCACCTGAGCGAGAAACAACAAAATAGTGAGTCCTTTAACAACAAAGAAGGTGAATATAGGATCAGAAGAGTAAGCAAAGTTCATAATGCTTGGAGACTATTGGGAGGAAGATACAGTTAATAAAGTTACATAGTTTCTACATGAATACAAAGAGTTATTCCCTTCAAAATTTTAAAAAATGAAGGGCATATTAGGGGATTTGGGAGTCATGAGGATTCCCCTTAAACCTAATTTGAAGCCTGTAAAGCAAATAGCCTATATAAACTCATAATATAAGGAGAAGGTTAAAGAGGAGTTAGATAAAATGATAACAACAGGGATCATTGAACATGTGGAAGAATCAGAATGGGTAAGTCCTATGGTGGTGCAGGAAACGATACAGAAGGAGAAATCAAGATTTTTGTGGACCTAAGGAAATGAAACGATGCACGTGTGCATGATCCCTTCCCTACACCCTTACAAATGAGGTGTTGGATAATGTAGGAGGATATGAGGCCTATTCATTTACATATGGATTTTTTGGCTATCATCAGATCATGATTGCACTAGAGGATAGGGATAAAACAACATTTCAATAGAGTGGGGCTCATATCAGTGTACAATGATGCATTTTGGGTTGAAGAACGTTGCTGCTATATTTTGAAGAGTTGTGGTCGTAACATTTAAGGAGTACATATACAAATTCGAGGAGGTATACTTTGATGACTGGACAATTTTCAGGCAACACCAGATCTCATTGAACTTAAATAAATGTATATTATGTGTGTCGTTTACTATTGCGGCATGTTGTGTGAAAGCAGGCTTTGATGGTGGATCTCATGAACATAACTGTCATTATGGACTTATCTCCACCAAAAACAATGAGACAGTTGCGCACTACTTTGGGACACACTAGATATTATAGAAAATTCGTTAAGGGGTATGCGTAGATAACTGCGCCAATGGAGAAACTATTGAAGAAAGATGTGACCTTCCAATGGAATGAAAAATGCTATAAATGGCTTGATATATTGAATGAAAAGATGGTAACTACGCCTATATTGGTTTTCCCGGCCTAGAATATGGAGTTTCATATTCATGTAGATACATCTTGCATAGATTTTGGAATAGTATTTGCACAACCTGGTGCAGGAGAAATTGATCACCCTACAACTTTTACAAGCAGGAAGTTGTCTAAGGCAAAGAAGAACTACACTACCAAAGAAAGAGAAGTCTTGGCGATGGTATATGAATTTCATAAAAAAAGAGAAATATTGGCACGACTGACATATGAAGCAGGAGACATTCTGCGGAGGAAACCTTCTCCTTCTGTATGACAGTAAATTCGCGAAGTTCCTAAGAAAGTTAAGATGCATTGGTTGGGCCCCTATATTGTCAAGCATATCATAGGTGGAGGCGTATTTTAGTTGGTATGTTATATGGAGAATTGATACCAGGAAGGGTGAATAGTGGCAGGTTGAAACTATATAGGGACAACCCTACCATGATAGCTTCACTCTAGAAAGAAAGGAGGAAATTATTAGTGTCACCCGCAGTCGAAAGTGGGGACTGGACTAAAAACTACGCTGTAGAAAAGAGCTTTGACATGGGAAGATTACCTCGTGACAGAGAGGAGTATGTCGAGATTCGTAAGTTTGCTATAACGAAAGGTACATCAAAGTTCGTCGGAAATATGACCATTAAAAATAGAAAGTTTCCATTGGAGATAGGTTGGCAAGGATCTAGGGATAGATATCTAGTTAATAAACAAAGTCTGAGCAATATCTAAGATAATGATGGGGTTAGAAGACCAGGAGTGCTATAAAAGGCCGCGTCCTGTCAAGATTTTGGCATTGTGCTGTCTAAGAGCTCAAATTTCCCCAAGTATTGAGAAATCGTAGAATGTGTGCTACTGTATGAACACTGAAGAGCTCATCTGCATATCTGAAGAGAAAGGTATAGAGGGAATCATGGAAGATACAACACCATCTGGGATGCCCGCAACATTGACTCTCATGCAATAAAGATTTCCTAGGAAGAAACCAACTTTGAAGCAGAGAACAAAGAAGAAGAAAGATAAGAAGCTGAAGAAGTCGGTTGAACCGACAGATGGAGACAAATAGCGTAATGATTCCATCCCCACTGCCACTGTATTTTCCATAGAGGAAATCCAACGCTAAACCAGTTAAAGATAAGGATGTGAAGTATGGGACATTTACACCACTTCTACCAGAGAACATACCATTTGAGGGAGAATTGCTTGGAAAAATACCACAGTTGAAGTTAGATGACTATGACTTCAACGATCAAAATTGTTACCCGTAGTTCGAACGAAGCAGGTCATTGAAGCAGGTCCATTACCCAAAGAGCAGATTGACAAGATTGGAACCAAATCACTGGGCGAAAGGATTGGAATAATTAGGGTTATTGAACATATTGAACGTGCCGCACTTTGGCAGAAGTACACCTAACACGATCTGCATAAGGCAAATGCTCGTGCTGGTGCGCGACATATGCCACTGGATGGGAAAGACGATCCCCATTGACGAGATGCTGGTATGCAAAATTACCATGTTGCAATACCAAGGAAGAGACCGTGCTAAAGAGTTCATAAGTAAAGATCAAGATAGAGAAATACACAAAACATGATGGACAAGTTTGGCTCTGTCAAGAGAACATGAGGCTACAATATAAATTGCATAAGTGACCAAGGAGTACACTTCTCCGCACATATCTTAGTTGGGAAGGTTATACAAAAATGGAGAGCCAATGAAGTCCCCGTAGGAGTTGTAGCCTTGGATGCGCAGTGCAATAATGGGGTCCAGTACAACTGGGCTGGATATCTATGTAGAGAATTCTTGGAAGATTTCCGCGAAGCCCAGGAGGAAGGTAAGACCTTTCACTAAGAATGGTTGATTTTGATCATAACATTATTGACGTGGAAGGAGGTAGAGGATTCACAGATTCCTCCAGTAGAAGTAGATGTATGAGAAGTTGTGCAATATTCCTCGCTCTGGTATACCAAACAAGCATCGTGAGCATAATAGACGAGGATATTTTTTCTCTTATATCACATGGATTTACATATGCTGGTAAATCAATACACTAGACTGTCAACAAGCTTGTACCAGCAATATAAGTCTGTTGTGAAGTTCAAAGCGAACTTTCATAGGATTTATATACAAGTTCGAAAGCATGTAATGAAGACATGGCACCCTCTGCCATACTTGATCACCGAAGATCATCTGATGATATTAATACAACAATGGCCCATAGTGTTAGGTCCCTATATACTACTGATTCTCCCACTAATATTGTAGTTGTAGCCCTTATTATTATTATTGTTATGTCGGCTTCGATTATATTGTGACCCCTTAGACTCCTATATATAGAAACAAGGTTTTTTCATTTGTATCGTCCAAGAATTGTTCATTTGTGTAATGTAAAGGAGGTTTCCCCCTCGAAGAGGCTGATTTTGAAGTCGTTGATCTATCTTTTTTATATTTTTGTGAGCTGGTTTCATAACATTTGGTATCATCATTTTTAAGAAAAAAGTATGAGGTTCAAGCAGTGGAAGATCACTTCGAGCATGAACAACATGTTCTCCAAATCTTAAACGATAACCTCACTTTGGCGCAGAATAGAATGAAACAACGGGCATATCAACATCATTGTGAAGAAGTTTGATGTAGGTGACTAGGTATTCCTACGGCTATAACGATATAAACAAGTATCCCTCAAGAAATCTAAGAAGGAAAATAAATTATCACCAAAGTATTATGGTCCATACAAGGTGTTGCAAAATATTGGTACTAATGCATACAAATTAGAGCTTCCCGCAGCTTCCCGAGTGCACCTAGTTTTCCATGTTTCATGCTTAAAGAAGGTTATAGATGACAAGCTCCCAGTTAAAACAATATTGCCAGAACATGACGAGGAAGGAAAAATCATATTGAAACTTGAAGCAGTCATAGAAACAAGAACTCGACAATGACAAAATCGATCAATTTCAGAGTATCTCATCAAGTGGAAGAACTTACCCGCTTAAGATTCCTCATGGGAGGATGAGAATTTTATACAGAAGCTTCCAAAACTACTCAAGCATTGAAGACAACACTTTTTTGAAGGAGAGGGGCATGTTAGGTCCCTATAATGCTAGTGATTCCCCCATTACTATTGTCATTCTAGCCCTTATTGTTATTATTGTTATGTCAACTTTGATTTTATTGTGACCCTTTAGACACCTATATATAGAAATGAGGTTTTTTCATTTGTATCAACCAGGAATTGTTGATTCGTGTAATGTAAAGGAGGTTTACCCCTCAAAGAAGTTGATTTTGAAGTCATTGATCTATCTTTTCTAACTTTTTGTGAGATGGTTTCATAACACACAAAATGGATGACTTCTAAGGAGAAAGATGCAAGAGATAGTGAAAGAGAGGAGGAAAATCCATAGCATGCAGAACAAAGTGGGAAAGATAAAGAGAAGGATGAACATGAGCTAGATCAGGAGCAGGGGCGCGAGGAAGAGAAGCCTAAAGAACAAACAAAAACAGAAAAAGGAAAGAGGAAGATGTAGAGGAAAATTTCACCGAAAATGAGAAAGAAGCAGAAAGCGCATAAATCCAACGGGTGTAGTACAACTGGTCCTTAGTCATGGGGGCTTGGATGAAATCGGGGAGAAAGTTCAAGAAGTCATAGGAGAGTCCTGGAACAAAATAGAGGATCGATGTGACGCACTCTTGACAGGGATTGAGTAGATTATTGCAGAATTGAAGATATTGGCGCAAACATCCAGACAACCAATGCAAATAGGCCAAGGACTGCACCCAATAAGACTAATAAAGACAACATTTTGGATGAGGTTAATGCAAATACCCACCGGAGCTCTGCAGTTTGACTCCACCAAAGTAAAGCAACAGAGAAAGGTTGGGAACATGCCAATATGAACATGGTTCTGCTGCCCATTCCGGTATTACATGAACTACACCAATGGATCGCAAATGAGAGAAAAGAGTGTGAACAACGAACCTTGCAGCTAAATATTCACGTAGAACAAGAGCTTGTTGTGCTAAATAAATAGATGGACTAGGCCATCAAGGACAAGAAACAGGTAGAGCTACAATAACAAAGATTGAAAGTAGTGGTGGAAGCCACTTGCAGGGAAGTTCTGGACATGGATGTCCATGAGGAGGAATCTGTAGAAGATAAGGTCGCGAAGCTCAGCTTTTTAGTCAGGGAATCAAAGAAGAAGATTGTGAATGTACAATTAGAGTATGAGATCGAGATTAGTGAGCTGAAAATGAAGCTTCGTCCGGCCTTGCCGCCAAGAAGTACGCGAACAAAGGGAGATCAACCAAAAGATTGCAGTGAAAGGCATCTCTGAGACAGTGGAAGAGAGTGGTAAATTATTGGAGTAGACAATGAAGATTGGGACTTTTCTGCAGGAAGATCGAAACGTAGAAAAGATAGAAGACAACATCCAGCAGAAGTAAAAGCAGCTGGAGGAAATGAGGGCAACTGCGAAGATCCTACCAGTCTCGCCGAAGCTCGTCAAAATAAGTGAAACCAAGGCACTTCAGAAGCAGATAGAAGAACTTAGAAGGGAAGAACAAATTTTGACAGAGAGAACTCAAGCATGGCAGGATGAGGCTCTCCAGCTATCGGAAGAAGTAGTTGGGAAGCTCCTAGAGCTTCAACAAAAGGAATAAGTAGCGTTGTAGAAGACTGGAGGGCCAGTGACAAAGGCACTGTTGGAAGAAGTGCGCAAATAATAGAAGCAGGAAACAAAGATATTACAACAATACAACGTTACCTACAAGAACATCACAAAAAATATTTGAGGCAAAGCGAAGTACGTGGTACCATGTAGTGTTTTAGTCGCGTCATGATGGGACGAAGCCTCTTCTTTTTGTAATGGGTTTTTGGGCAATGGTTGATCGTTTTAGGAGAACAGTGGTATTTGGACAATGGTATTTTTGATATACCCGTTAATGTATTTAATATATAAAGAGAAAAATATGTGAGTTGAAGTCATAATAGATGTAATCATACGATGATACGATAATAAGTGAATATCTCTATCTGTTTTTAGTCTTGAAGGAAAGGCTCCACAACTGAGTGAGTGAAGGCTGAAAGTTTCTGGATGAGTGCGTAGCCACCTACAACCGAGTGCATAGATCAAAGAATTGTACACTGTTTCAAAGCATTAATATAAGAAGTACAGTATTGATGGCCATAACTTGTGTATAATTATTCTCTATGTTTTCTTTCTGCTCAGTGTTTTGGTTATATTTTACTTCCCCACAGTGATGTTTATGGTTGATTAATGGCATGGTTAAGTAGATAATTCAGCATTGCGAAGTAAAGAATAAAGTATTAAGTAAAAATAGAATAAAAACACCACATCGCAGTAACCCTCGAGGCTACAGAAACCTGTTTTTGCGACCTCCCATAGTCACTTCGGGTGACTCTGCAATCTGCTTGCAGGTCGTTGCCAAAAGGGCCAGTGATTAGGGATTTATAGGTGCCCAGTGAAAGATCGAGCCAGGGTCAAGTCAAAACAAACGAACACTAACCCTAGTTGAAATTGTTCAGGTTAATGACTAACTTGTGATTGACTTTGAAAGGTTGTTAGATACCTTGAAAATTTATATTTGTGTAAATTGTTTCTAGGGTTTTCCAAATGTTGTAGTAAGGTATGTCATACCTTTAGGAGACACATTGAAACCCTAGATGGAATGAATGTTGTTATGAAGTAGTCTAGGGTATATAAAGTCCCTAGCAAGATGTTGAAGAGTATATGTCTCTTATTTATAATTGAATTTGGGTATTTGATATATATATAAATATGAAATGCTTCTGTGTTTTTTATATGAATAAGATCATGTTTCTACAAATTTGGTTGTACTTGCTATTTAAGTTGTGCAAGTACAGAATATTCAACTTGATCAACATGCTTGTTGATGTGATAAGCATGGTGAAGTTGATGATAACTTTGATGAAATGGTTAGAAGCCATGAGAGATTCTCCGATATCGAAAAAGAAGAAGGTGATCTCCCAAAGGAAGCATGATTAGAAGAGATCTCCCTAAGATTAAGAGGGAGTCCAGATAAAGAGGTGCTTCATGGTTGAGAGGGAGGGCATTGCTTGGTATTAATTGAAGAATGAATATTGGAGGATACATTGTTGCATGTACAGTAGGAAGAGGAACATTATTTCAAATACTTTTTTGACAGTCCTACTAAGGAAAGTCGAGAAGCAACATATGTTAGACCCCAGAGGTTTGTATTTGATTATGTACATGTGAAAGTATATTATTGATTGGGGTTCTGTTTGTACAGATGAATCTCTCGAAGAAAGGCATGTTGGTTACCAATCATTTTAATTATGAGAGATTGGCTATTCTTGATTTGTTGGATCAAGGGGTGTTGAGGATTTTTGAGTGAAGCATTGCCTCAGAGGCTATTTGGCTGACACGTTGTGTTGATGTCTAGAAGCTGGAAAGGTGGTTTTAATCAAAGAGCTTTGTTTTGGATTTGCGCCTAGATTTTTTGGTCGATGGTTAGCAAGTAAGCCTAATGGTTCCTAGAGGGGCTGAAAGCTTGAGTCCATCTTAGTCCCACTTGGATAGATTACCTTGGTAAGGAATCTAGTCCATGGCATTGAGGTGCCTAAAATATTGAGTGACTGTTTGGATAGGTTGTCCTGGTAAGGAATCTAGTCCGTGGCATTGTGGTGCCTAAAGTTCTCCATGGTTCATATATTTTGAGATCTTCCATTGTATATGTACATTATGAATACCTCCCTATTCAAGAGGGAGAGTTGGAAAATGTAGCTATGTTTGGTCTTCAATAATGTACTTGATTCATTATGTAATGTACTTGTCAAAAGAATAAAGAAAAGAGTTATTATTATTATTATTATGACTTTTTAAAACATGGGTTTCGTTCTTGCGTCACCATGTTTTAGGTCAAAGTACCCATTGAGGACTTCTAGGATTTACTACGAGTCTATAGAATTATTGTACATTTAAAGAGACCCTTCTTGTGTTGGCATTATGAGACAAGTGTTGTCCTTGATGGAAACTCACACAGATGACAGATTATAGTGCAGTAGGTCAGTAGCAAAGAGTTGATGATCAGACTATAAAGAATGAACAAAGAAGAGTATATACACAGGTTCACTATATACCAAGTCGCGTACATATGCAAGTTATACGCAGGTTCACTCTGTACCAAGTCGCGTGTATACGCAGGTTCGCTATATACCAAGTAGGATATACACGCAAGTTCATTATATACAAAGGAGCGTATACACGTGGGATTTCTGATCAAAAGTCGCGTATGCGTATGCACACACTTTCATGAAAGGAAAAGTGCGTACATGTGGGAAAGCTTATTTTTGGGTCCGAGGTATTTAGACGTATGGTTTTGGTCCGTGGTATTGCATCCGAAGTGTTGAACCCAGGTATTGGGTCCCTAGTATTGTTTCTCAATGGTTTTGGACCATGGTATTGAGTAAGCCCTAAGACTAGAAAAGGAGAAGAAGATCAATAGGCAAAGGTATTGAGAAAGTCTTGAATATCTAATGAAGTATGAGATCTAGTATGCAGGTTATGGGTTCATGATGCTTTGCTTGATCTGAGCTAAGGAGGAATCTTAGCGGTAGATGGAGAACAAGATCTAAGGATAGATTAGGATCTAATGGCTTGGAATGAATCATCTCTATATGGTTCGATCATGTTTATTCTAGATCTGTATACCAACACATGTAATGTTTTGATCTGGGTATAACTTAAGTTTGAAATAGCTGCAACTCATGAATGAATATTTACAGATGTATACGCTGGTTGGCTATGATAGAAGCGCGTACATACGTAGGTTAGATACATCTAAGTAGCTTATACAATATGAGCTATGATGTTGAAGTTACAAGTGGTTCTGGTGGTTGATGATTGTTTACTGGTGTCAGTATTCTGCATATTTAGTTTGGTTGATTGTGTTTAGCTTCATTGTTGATGGATGAGATCTATAATAGATGAGGATCATAATGACTTATCTTTATGTGATTTGATAGACTAGATCTGGTTGCTAACATATGTATTATCCTTGTATATGAAATGATATGGGTATGTCTGAAGTCAAGAAGTGCAACGAAGTAAGTAATTAATGACATATACGCTGGTTCGTTTTGGTGAAGTTGTGTATACTCACTGGTTTGGCACGTCCAAGTAGCGTATGCACTCTGATGCATGATTTTTGATGATACAGTTGGTTCTGAATATTGTTGCAGAGTTCAGTGTTCTGGTCTGTGTTCTGGTGACTGCATTTTGTTGACAGAGTTTCAGTGATTCAGTATTTGGTGATTCAGAGATTGATGATGCTACTGTTGATTGATTGTGTGCTTCAATGATATTGATGGGTCTAGTATGAAAATTGGATGAAACGTGGCCTTCAGAGTATGGTATTGTGCTTCAGGAGTATCCAGTCTGAAAATGTATGAATTGTGGTACATGGAGGAAGAAAGAGAAGGTTGTAGCCTTCTATAGGTCGGCACTTACGTACTAGTACATCAGCTAGTACAAGAGCTAAGGGGGTGAAAATGTATGAATTGTGGTACCTGGAGGAAGAAAGAGAAGGTTTTAGCCTTCTATAGGTCAGCACTTACGTACTAGTACATCAGCTAGTACAAGAGCTAAGGGGGTGGTAGCTCCCTTCCAGTAGCAGGTGGAAAACAAGTAAAGGTTGTAGCCTTCTGCAGGTAGAAGCCTGTGTACTGGTATAAGACTGCACCACTATAGAACTATTGTAAAAAGAAGTTTCTTATTAAAAAGAATATTGAGACGACTTGTAGCAGGTGGTTTTCACCTATATTGGGTTTCCGCCTTACATCATGGTGTTCATGTGTGCTTCTTGTGTGTGATGATCTGTTATATTTTATTGCTCCTGTTTACTGTTCATATGGTTAATAATGTTCTGATGCACTCATTAAGGATCAACTAACTGAATCATAAGTTTACTAAAAAAACGCTTGTTGCATTACACACAGTTGCATATACACGCGGCTTGCCTTAACTGAAGTAGCGTATATGAATCTTAATATGGAAATGAAAAAGTTATATTGATTTGATAATACTGATTCACGCCCCCTCTCAGTATTATTTCCAACATCTTGGGCTTTTGAATCATATAAAAAAGTTAAGTATTGAGTCAAATATGAATTATGTAGTCTGCACACCATGTCGGCCTAAGAGAAGATCAAGTCGACCTAAGGACCCCTTCGACCCCACAAGAAGCGTATAAAAGGAAGGACATCGAATTCATTTGGAGCATCATTCGCTCATCAAGTTTAAACTCTTTTTGTAGTTGGGAAGAAGTGTGAAAGTTTCTTGTTGCTGGGCAGAAGTGTGAAGTTCACTTATGGCTGGGAAAAAGTGTGAAGTCTGTTTTTGGGAAGCCGAAGTGAGTGTGAGTTTGGATAAGTCTAAGGAGACAAGGAAAATTGCAATTTTGGTGTCCCTGTCTCTCTATTTCGTGCCTTAGATTGGGAAATTAAAGTCTTCCAAGTTTCATTGTTGTCAAAAGTTGTCAGTTGCCATAAGTTGCTATATAGTCGAAGTTTCTAGGAAGAGGTCGAAGATCTGGGAAGCTCACAAGGTGTGGAGGGAAGGTTTGGTCTTCGTCTAAGGTGAAGAGTCTCAAAGAGTACGATTGAGAGGAAGAATTGTCTTGACTTGGTTTTCCCCTTGAGTGGGGTTTTTCCCTGGCATGTGTCTACATTGGTGTCTATTATTTTATGTGCTATTACTTTTGGTAATTGCTTGATGAACTAAAGAAAGAAGATATAAAGAATCGTAATAATGAGAAACATCAAAAGTAATTATCAAGATCAAGCAAATCTTTACGTACTTTCTGATTTTCTATCACTTCAAACATGGAAAGGTAGAATGGATTGTTCTTATAAATGTTGAATGGTATGTCACTTCTTAGAAAGAATTTTTCCACAACTTTGTCATCCTCTTTATTCTCCTTCTATTTCACCATTGATTTCCCCTTAGGCATGGTCCTTGGCACAAATAAAGATGAGGACACTGAGAGGCCAGGCATTGCAGAATGTGAGCCAATAATTTTCTTTACCTCACTTGTGAGAAGTTTTTGAATCTATTTTATGAGCTCATTAATTTATTATTTCTTTTGATATCTGTTTTTATGCATTTTAAAAATGGACTGGTTTCCAATATGGATAATTTTTTGGGTGGATGTTGGGCAGAGATGCAGACCATTCCCTAATTTGTTCGAAAAGATGGTATTTCAAATTACTAATTCCACCAAACATTTCCATACCACATAATTTTCAATTCAAACTCATCTTATTATGACAAAGATAGGGTAGATCATACTCCCATGTTAGATCCACTGGATTTGGAATTTTGATTCTTGAAATGTATAGACTCTAGAGTTTAGAGGAATGATTTAATTTGTAAACCTTTGGGACAAATAATGGAGAGAACTTAGAAATTTTGAAATATCATACAAAATTGAAAAACATGAAAAATTCCCCAATTAAAATACCCTAGCTACATAAGTATTAAATCCTTCATTCAAATACAGAGAAAAAAAATTAAAATGACCATTGAATACCTTATACTAGATCTTGAGAAACAAAGGAAATAAAGGATATTTTTTTATATATATACCTGGAAATATGGAAATGGTATATTAGAGTAGATATCCAATTCACAAATACTCATCTAATGGAAAATAGAAGTACGAAATTCCCTTTGTTCATTGGCTTAGGAATGGTAGGAAAGTGTATTTTCCTCTCAAAGCTAAATTTAAATGACATAAAAGCCCAAAATGACGAAGGAAAACTCATCCATATAGTTTAAATTACAAGAACGAGTAGTAGCGTGACAATATCTATCGTAATTATCGCAATAAATTCAAAACCGGAAACATTTTGCAATAATATCAACAAGGTTTTGTTTGGTGATAACATCATGAAAATTTTGATATTATCGCAATATATGCAACACTTCTCCACACCATAATAACAAGTGCAAGAGTTTCAAGTGGGGAAAGGGTTAATAGATGGCCTTTGACAATTTAAAGAAAAGTATTAGTGAGGCATTGGTTCTAGCATTACTAAAATTGTAATAACTCTTCAAAGTGGAGTTAGATGCGTGTCGATATGCTATAGGAGTAATCTAGATGTAGGGAGGAAGGCCTATATCGTACCTTTCTGAGGTATTTCATCGGATAACTCTCAAACACCCTAGCTACGACAAGGAGCTCTATGCCATGATGCAATATGTGAAGTGGAAACGCTACTTGATGGGAGAGGAGAAAGTAATCCACACAAATCACCAACCACTATAGTAACTATAGGCATATAGTAAGCTACCACAAGCTAGGAATTACAACTGGCTGGGGTTTTTACAACAATTTCATTTAGTGATAAAGTATAATAAGGACAACATAAACAATTTGACTAACTTGCTTTCAGTTCCACCCGCATAAAATATTACATCTTTGGGCACTCAGATGCGCATGGAGCCATTCACTCATGATGCATAAAGATGCATATACAAAGGATGTGTATTTTAAAGAGGTGTTTTAGAAGTTTCAGAGCCAGATTCATGTGCGTGATGGTGACAACACAGTTAATTACCATCTCTAGGATATGTTATTATACGTGTTGTATAAATTGTGTGTTCCTAAAGGTGAGCGACTATAGTTGATTAGAGAGGTTAACACCTCTAACGTTTGTAGGGAACTTTAATGTAGGGAAGACAAAGCAAAAATTGCAAAGGTATGTGTGTTGGAACACAATCCAAGAATATGTAACTAGGTTCATAACAGGATGCATGATTTGTTATGCAAGCAAGCCTTGTGACATGAAATAGGGTCTATGTCATCCCTTTCTTGTAGCCACTTGTGCTTGGGAAAGAATTTCCATGGACATTGTGGGAGGTTTACTGACAACCACAAAAGAATGTGGCTACGTGTTAGTGGTAGTTGACAAATTCAACAAGATGTGTGTTCTAATACCTTGTAAAAAGATCAACAATGGGAAGGAAGTAGCAGACTTATTCATTGGACAGGTTTGGGTACACTTTAGAATATCGATGAGCATTGCTTCACAAAGGGACGCGAGATTGCTTAATGTATTTTGTACTACATTCTAAGAGAAGATGGACATAATGTTAAGTATTTCTACAACATTCCATTCGCAGATAGATGAGAAGACAAAAGTAGTCAATAGGCATTTAGTATATCCTTTGACGGGTTACTATTAGAAGAATTCCAAGACTTGGAATGAAAATATTTCATATATATAACTCTCTTATCACAAAGTAGTCCATATTTATACTGTTACGTCCCCATTAGAAACTTGTTTTGGATATTTTTAACCTTCACGTTTGGATATTACATATGTGCAACAGGGAGGAATTAGGGAGGATCTTATAAGGGATGCCTTAAGGGTAGAATAATTCGTTGAGAATATTAGGAAAATCCATATGCATGTACAATACACACTACAAAAGTCACATGAATTCTACACATGATCAACAAATAACAAAAAAGTTTCTCATTGTAGGAGATAGAATATGGTGGAAGTTGAAAAGAGAAAGGCTATAAGGTCTTGGTAAAAATATTAACGATGTATGATTTAGTCCGTCTGCGATACTAGGAAAGGTGGGAGATAAGGCCTAAAATCTCGGTGTACTCCCAGGCATGTTCATTTACTCAGTGGTGAATGTTCAAAATTTGAAACTCTTCCATGTTAGATTATGAAGAGGAGCATGTCCTATCTTCTGTAGAGGATTTCACACTATATTCTTAGGAAGAGTTAACAAAGGATACACTTTTACAGAAGAGGTGTAAGACCACAAGATTTACTTAACACCCCCCTCCCACATTTATACAAGTTAACCGGTCTACTGGGGTAAACATGTGATGAGCTACTATGATGTTATTCAACTCCCCATGTACAATTAAGGAAGTGGAACTGATAAAACAAAACAAAATTGACCTTTCTCAGGAGCTACAAAACCTCCAGGAGAACCAACCCTTCCAGGTGCCCAACCCTTGAGACAACTTGTCATTTTATTAAGCTAGACTCCAATCGCTCCCATGACAAGCCATGCATGCCACTGATACACTCCAGTCGATTCCACAACAAGTAGTGCATGCGATTGTTGCCTTTTTCAGGCAATTTTGACCCAGCGACCCCGGATTCTTCACCGCGTTTTCAAGGCTAGGTCTCATACCTCTACCCAAAACTTCATGAAACTTACAAAAATGATAAATAACAATGAATTAAAGCTACCAATGCGACATTGGTACAAGGACTTGACCTGAACCCTTCTAGCCATGACAACAATTTCTTCAAACATATCACAAACATGTAATCTATAGGCCATAACAACAGATCTGAGCATAGGGTTCTTATACTTATCTGAGAATCGTCAAGAAGATTTGATGCCTTATCATGATAGTTGCATTACCATCTATTAGGTAATACATTAATTATTCATTCATTTACTAATCAAAAAATTATGAAATCCATGACTAAGACCTGCCATAAAACCATGCCTATACTAGCATATATCCAAAAAATAACAAGAGTAAAAAAACCATAAAAACCACATATCAACAAGAACCTTTATAGATGAAATACCAAAGGAAAAGGAGTTCTTATTAATCTATATGCATAAGCCAACCAAGTCAGGGACTTCCGCGAACCACCCGACCATAGATTAGGTTCAACCAAAGATTTCTTTTAGTTAATCACCCCCATGCCATATTCCAAGCATGAATGTGGGAGTTAGAATAGAACCAATCAAGGCTTCGTCGGGATTATCCACAAATATCCACTAAGGAATTCCCAAGCCTGAAACCCTCGTCAATACAACCAGGATTTAGCACAATCTCCACTAGATCACCATGCCCTAAACAAGCATGGATGCCTCCAGATCTCTCCACCCAAACTGTGAGGAATTTATCCATCTCCGCCTCTAGTATTTACCGTATATACCTCCATTAATCGGTCGAGTAATCCTACATCTAAAGATCCTCCACCCTCTAGGATTTACTGTATATGCTACCATTAACCGGTCGGGGGTTTCTAGGCCTAACGAGGGAGTACACAATGAGGGTTTGCTGCAATCACACCTTCAACTATTTAGGGATTCCTAGGCCTTTTGTTTCTCCCTTGAGATCACTCCACTCAGTTTTGAAAACCATCCGATAACCCAACTCAACCAAAAAAAGAGAAACAAATAACACCATGGCTATCCAGAAATGACAATCCAAGGTTGGAAATAACTGTGACACCTGGCAAGTCCCATGAAAATGAAAACAAGAGAACTAGAAATACACATGCATGTACCATGCATGCCAAAACTAGCAAGGAAATCATACATGCAATTTGATACCCGCAAGTAATCCCATTGTAGCTGCTTGAATCGTGCTCTGCCTTGCTTGATCCATGCTTCCACTTTCTTTCTTGTCCTTCCTTTTCCTTCTTTTCCCCAATGATAGAATTATATAAGGATACTCGAAGTGTCCAAGAGTATGAGAGAGAGAGCCCTCCAAAATTGGACTAATAAAAGGTTGTGAACTGATCCTCAAAAGCCTTTTCATTAATGAGGCTTCTATTTCCTTCATTTTCCATTATATTCCTTCATTTTCCTCCTCACATGCAACCTGTGATTTTTCACTTTCCTGTTCTCTTAATTCCCATTATTTTCATAAATGAAGTGCCAATTAATGCCACTTTTCCTTTCCAAGGACTTTTTCAAATTCCTTAGCCATAATAAACCATATGAACACCCACACTAGGATGTTTTTCCCAACGTTCAACTTGGAATACGCGTCCCATGACCTTGGTTATTATTTTTCCTTTATTAACTTTATTACATGGAATTTTGACCAAGGCTATTACAATTGGGGAAATATGACCTTTGGTAAATTGGTTTAATAGGGAAATGTCTAGGCAAGGCTAAATGGTACACCCAAGAGAAGGTGGAGGAAAACTTTCCTCTGCTAATTCAATAGAATCTTTTTGGGACCAAAAGCCTCTGAAAATGGGGATGTGTGATCGATATTGGATCATTATATTTTTTGTCATATATCATAATGCTTTAAGAGTGAATAAAGTTGACTAATCCACTCACTGGACCATTTTATTGGTGGGAACTTAAGTCACTAGATTTGTTCACCCCCTTGATCTGTCGTGAATCCAATGTGTGAAGAATGATTCTCTGCTGCCACGTGTCTGAAGTTTGGATTTTTGTTAGGAAGGTGTATGATTTGTGCCAAGAGGGAATCGCGACTTTTGGACATGTGTTCGCTGAAATAGGGTGGCAATTTTCAATTTTCATTCATTGTTTGGGTATTGTGGGACTCTGGGAGTGACTGGAAAAGGAGATACAAGTGTTTCAAATGATGATGGTAATCTTAAGGGGTCATCCTCCATAGCAACATATGCATATATTACATTTGATATAAACGAGGAGGATGCAGAAGAGAGCAATTGTGGTATAGATGTTAAGTTTGATGTTGATGTGTTATAGGCATAGCCTATAGGTTGTTGGTAGCAACTTATGGGATTCTTCCATCCTTTTCTATGGTTGTGGGTTCTAGTGTCTACCTTGTTTTGTATTTTCTATTTTCCATTAGCATTCATAGTCCGGAGTCCTCAGGACTCAATACCTATGCGATACATTTTTATTTTGATGACGTAATGAGAAAAATGTAGTTTATGGTTAATTTCTTGTCTTTGTCTAATGTCAATTTATCATATCCTTCGTTGATGTATTAGTAAATTCTAGTTGTAAACTTGTAACATTGATGAATCATGATTGTTTACATAATGTTACAATGTAGATGTATAATTGAATTTGGACAGTATACATGTTAAGAGAATTTGTGTTTTATCTACTATCTTTTTTTAGTGTATATATATATATATATATATATATATAAATATAATGTGTCCTACATGTCGTGTTGTCGTGGGTCTTTGTGTTCTATGTGGGACTATCGTATTTCTGTGTCCTACGTGCCTCGAGTCCATGTGTCAGGTGACCTAGGTGGGAAATATTTGGGTAATTTTTTGTTTGAAACTTCTCGAGAGAAAACTTGGGCATCAAATGAAATTTTTTTAAGGTAGGGTTTTTTTTCTTAGGTGTGAAATGTTTTGTGTTATTTTATGCATAGAGTATGCAAAAGTTATGCCATTGAAAAGTTGGCCTTTCTATTTTAATCGTTGTAATTTGCTGGGATGCCACATCAACCCCCATTATTCATGAAAAATGGGTTATCCACATGATCGTGATGATAAGGAATCTAGAAGAGTGCATACTATAAGTTTAGTTAAGGGTTGAAAATGTAAAACTCAACCTCTGGTAGGCTATCAGGCTATGTGATAATCGAGCAACTAAGAGGAAAAGGAGTTCTATTCTATTTGTGTTCATTTTGTGTCACAAATGTGTAGAGTATCTGAGAGTGGATAGGGATATAGAAAACAAAGAGGATTTTTTCACTGTAGTATTCCATGGGCCATATACGACTGATATTTCTACTTGTATCCATCTTCCATTTATATAAAGAGAGAAGAGCAACCTCACCTTTTAGCTGTGTCTTCTACCAAAAGGGTTTCCCATGTTATATCTTGTGTTAATTGGTTTATGAGTTTTATTTAACTGTTCTCTATTTTTTGCATATTTTATGTATTACTTGCATAACCATAACATAGTAAGTAATGAATCCAAAATTCTATTGAGAGGTTAGCCCTCACATTGTAGATTTTAGATTTTAAGCATAATTTGAATAGATTTGTTGTGATGAACTATACAGTAGAATATCCACGATAGTTTACGTATCAAACAAACATAATGGGTCAAGTGGGTTCCCTCGATAGAATGGTGGTACAATACGCAATCTCATTATTATTTAAAAATTTCCCATTTATAGATCTTTATGGATATCATCGTTCATACACCATATCCCCATTATCGTTGAAAATTAACTATCAAGTAGTGGAAGACTAGATATAAGACTAGCGAGAGATTCTCCAACTATTGAAAGAAAAATTTGATATAACACAAAATAAGATGAATCAATGTGCATATCAATGTCATAGAGAATGGCAACAATAGTGGGGTGTCAACCCACGAGTTCTAACTTAGATAAAAAAAGATGAGAATAATACAATTATCACTTAAGTACAATACATCCTTCAATTTATGCTCGCTACTAGAAGGCGACGGGATTATCCCTATCTACCAAAATTAATCATCTTTAGTGAAAATTGAAATACGAGGTTGTAATTTATTTCAAGGATCCAAAATATGTATAACAATTAGATGAATAAGGATTTCATTATGTGATTAAATACTTCAAAGATAAAAATTAGGAACAATAGTGTAAGCCCCTAGTTATCCACATAAGTAAGAGGGTCATAAGTAAGATGGTTAGGAGCTAGCAGATCTGTGTACGCCAAATATGATGTGAATGGTAAACCATATAGAAATTTTAGGTTACAATTTAATGATTATCGCTCTACTAATGAAACTTTAAATATACTGATAAACCTCAATTAACTTAAAGTTTTTTTACATTTGAAAGAGTGAACTCGACTAGCATAAATAAATGATGAATACTATTTGATTATATGCTTGAACAAGGACAAGATTAAGGGTATCCACAAATTTTCAATCTATGTTTATGATCAAACAATGTATAAATTTTAGAATTGAAGTGAATAAATAACCATCCAATATAGTGATTATCCACTTTAGAGAACGACGTCTTGGATGATTTCACTAGTGTAGGGGATATGGAAAGAACAACAGCCAAAAAAGTTTTAGAATCAAATATGTATGATATATTAATAAAATAGAAAATAAATTGGAAAATACATGTTGAATTCCCTTAGGTTTGTTTAATTTTAGCACAAAAATTCACCTAGACGATCTATAGAATAATGATAAATTATCGTAAACACTTTAGTGATCAATTTGACAACTAACAATGTATTATAAACATTTGTATATTCTCTAGAAATGAGATCCAAGTTAGTTACGAGTAAAAATAAACCTTCAAGCACCAAACGCTAAGTTTAGTGATTTCACGCAAATACATAGTAGCTTGCACAATCTCATGATTCTCCAAATCCAAGTTTTATTGTTGTTATGTTTTTTCCATTTTTGAAAATTCCTTATATAAGCCAACAATACGTTATATATAGTCTTGAAGCACAATACTATAAGGCTACTTTTAGTTTTTAGTGTTAGAGATAAATTACTAAGCTGAAACCCCTCATAAAACTACCATAGGAAATTAAATAAGCAATGAGCTTAGCACTAAATTAGAAAACATATCTAAATTATGATGGATTCAGGAAGTGTAGCCCTCGACCTTTCTTTCTTTATTTTCGCAAGGATTAAAATGATGAGATTTGAGCACTAGGTTGGAGTAATCTCTTACCAATTATGATAAAAGGTATGAAGATGAAGGCCCTTAAAGAATGGGTTCTCCAAGGGAGCACCTTAACCAGTAAGATAAAATTATCTTGAATAAAATAATTAAAATCCCTACCAAACTACTAAGAGGAAAGATAAAGCACAAAGGAAAGGATTGAACACTTACCCAAACTAACAAAGAAAGAAAGAAGAGATGAAACCACATATGGTATTCTTTTAAAGTTCTAGGCTTACCCATCAAATGAATCGATATTCAGAGCTTCTAGAGGTCATGAACTATCACATCAAATCTTTGATGCATTATTCAACAAACTAGAAAAATAAAGCTCCAACACAGAACACCAAAAACCTCCAATAGGTAGATATTTAACAAGTTGTACTATCAAACAAGTAGTTAAAAATAATAATTATTTGGAATGGGAAGAGAGCCTTTACTTATAAAGGAGAGTTCTACATCTTTCTCACTTTCTTCTATCTTCTAATCTCTATAATTTGGCATATGGGAATCACAAAATTTACTTTTCATTGAGAACATGAAGAACAAGAACTCAAAATACAATTAAATATGCCACATATATAATAAACCTTGTATGAGAGGATGTTTTCTTACAATACTGAAGTTGCTTTTTGTAAATAAATTCAATATTCTCCTTAAATGCATGTTATAAACCTAAAATCTTGGTGATGTAGTCCTCAAAAGAAAAACCATGGTAACTTTTAGCCTCCATTGTTGGAATGACTTCATGGATGAAGTGAAATATCCCCTAGAAATTGGACGACTCCTATAGAGTTGTTCTAAATCTTCCAAAAAACTATCCAAGGTAACATCTTGCAAATGTCTCAAGTAAGGAACCTACAAAAAATGTGGAAAGTTACCCTCTAGGTAGAAAATTAGTCATGAGACCCTCCAATGACTACTATGACATCAACATGTAGGGTTCAGTCCTCCTATCACGTAAATAATAACTAGAAAGGTGATGGAAGTAGAGGGAATTCATGGATTTTCAACATGGCATGTCAAGAAGAGACCCTTTCATGTGAAACAGTCCAATAGTGCCTTGATCAAAGTGACTTGTCCTATGTGATATGTGAAGTCTATTAGATCTATGAAATTACCTTGGGAAATGCTAAACTATATGAGAATCTATGAAATCATCTCTAAGATTCCATGGCTAATGTGCGATAAATACATAATATGGGGTAAATTCCCATGCATTAGATAAGTGTGTTTCCATAAGCATGATGACCTTTATAACATTAACAATACTTTTACATACAATTATGTGAGAGATCCTATAGGTTCTCCATATGAAGTGTTCTAGTAGATCCATCTGAGGACCGTCAACTATCGACCTAGGTCATAAATGACCGACGTGGTGCCAATTTAATGATACAAAGGGGAAGTTGACTTAATCCACAAGAGCAAGGAAAATCATAAAATCGTAACTAAGAGGAATGGCTTGTTATTAACCACAAAGGGCATAAAGGTAGCACTGCACATAAATCATCTATGCATGGCACACTATAGCATATGAATTTGAAAGGCAGCCAATAGAAGAAGGGATAGTCTGCTCATATGAATGGTATCACATAGATACATTAAAGTGAATATGACATTTAGTAGGGGAAATGGTATTTTCAAGGAAACAACCATACAAATAGATCTCTCTCAATTAATAGAAGAATGGAAATAAATGAACACCCAAGTACTATGGTCATCATAAAGCATTATAGAGGCTTCAAACCATGGCTCAGAATTGGATTTGACTTCATATTAACGTGTACTTGTAGTGTAACATGTTTCTTATTTACGAAGGTAATTAGTGAGAAGATCGAAGTTTAAATTTTTTTATCCTAGATTTATGAAGGAAAAGTTATCTTAGAATTTAAATAGATCCTTGAATAATGGATCGAGCAAGTTTGAAGTTGAAAAATTATTGAGTTCCTCATCAGGCGGAAGGATCGCCTAGTAGAAGGGTCAAGAAGAGGAGATACGTTATTCATGTGAAATATCAACAACTAACCACGTGTTATTGGTAACATTTGGTTGAAGAGGAGGGGCATGCTAAGCTCTAGATACTAAATTATTATATTTCTATTATTATAGTAAGGTTGTCCATATTAGTTGGCTAGGGTCTTAAATGGTTAGATAGGGCATTTAATGGTTTGTGATTGGCCCTTGAATTTTACAACTAAACTCCCATCCATAACCTCTAAAACCTAGTAACGCATGTACTATTGACCTTAATTATTGTGCATTTTGTTAATTTACATGGCAATTCCTTATGTTGAATTCTGTGCCTATAGGATTCTTCCATAGTAATGACTTTTGTGACCTTTGGTAGCTGTAGCATCTTAATGTGGATAGGTTTTTGAAGATAAATGAGTTCCTCCAATATCCCACCAATAGCATCTCATGAAGATATGGGAACTATCCTCTTGGCTATCAATACCTACCTATAGGATAGCTAGAAGCTCAACGACACCCATAGTTAAAAGCAAGGTGGTTTTGTAGAAAGATACAATGGGAAATAAGCATAATTTCAAGGATTTTGTAGGGGTTGAACAAATATATTCCACTGAGCTGTTGAGAAAGGATAATGGTGATGTCTATATTTTTAGTTACCATATTTCATCTTCTGTAATGACATTTTGTTGTGAATATAAAATAAAGTATTTTTGCAAGTGTAATGAGATTATTTTATTTTAGGTTTCTAACTCCTTAAGGAGGACCCATCCATAGGGACTTCAGAACCTTTGTTGTATATTATGTACTTTAGTTCTTACATATTCCTTTAGGCTGTCATACCTTTTGTTTTCTTTGCAACAATATTTACATTAGCTCATGTTCTTGTAGATAGTTGTAGAAAGCATTTTTGAATTATTGAGAATTCATCTTGGTTTTTGTAAGCTATTATTAGTCTTGAGTGTATGATTACACCTTGGCTTCACTTATCTACAACATTTAGGTTAGTTGTATGATTTGTTGTAGAATTATAAGACGTGTTATATAAATGCATGGTTTTCTGTGAAATAGATCTAAGTGCATTATTTTTCTTGGCTTTTCATGATTTCATCTTGTTTATTTTCCGAAGATCTTAGTTATCTAGTTGGCATGATTGAGTGAATAAGGAGGGATTGAGAATAAATTTGTAATGACTACAAGGTTTCCTACGAGATTGTCTTTTTAGTTTGTTAAATGGATTACTTTGATTTGTTCTATACGTTAGTCTAAAATGGTTTCCTTTACAACACCAAATATTTTCTTGAATTTTAGTAGTATAGTTTGTTTATTTCAACTTTAATTTACATTACTTTAATTCATGTAGTTTTGTTTTCCTTGATCTCTTTCAACTTCCATTTCTACACTTGAACATTTCTCATATCTTGCTTGGTTAAACTTGATAAAGCAACAACTGATTGACATTGCTAGCTTGTATGCCTAATCAGGAAGTCATTATGCCATAAATTAGTGTGTGTTGAAGTAGAGGAAATAACTGTAAATTGTATATACAATGCACAATACCTCTTAAGTTTGTACGAACCCTGGGTTGATATAATAAAGTTGAGCCTCTCAAGGATACAACATTTCTTCTCACTATGTGGGGCCATTAGTCAGTTGAAACATTTAATTTTAATCCATTTCCTCTCATATATAAAATATAATATATATATATATATACATACCAAAAAGACCTAGTTTTAGAGATCATGTCATCTCGTTCTTTTCCCTCTTGCAGTTTCTTGTTATTCATTTTTATATCTCATTCTCAAGGCGTGGAGTTACACATTAGGGAAATTTGACGTTAAGAAGAATGCGCCTGAAAACAAAAATGTAATAATAATATTGAATTTAAAATAACCAATAAGATTCAAGGTGATGATGTGATACCTATAGGTAAACTTTTTACATAAAATAAGAAAATCATGTTCTTAATTAGATTTTTACCTTGTCTCCTTATAGGTTTATTGAAATGTCAAGTGTAGGCATCCGTTTGATACATAATTATATTTTGCATACAATAAATACCCATTCTCGATACTTCTGTGTAGGATCCACACTAAAATAAATGAAAAAGCATGGAAAAAGATGTTTCTTTCACTAAATATGTTTTTTACCTATTTTTTTATTTTATCTTTTAAATGTGGGTCTACTAAAAAGTTTGTAGAGTGGATGAAAAATATTAGTTACAAGTCTAATGATGATCCAAAAAATAAAAGTGAAGGTATTAAAAAGGAATTTGAAGGTTAGTTTATGTATCTTTATGCAATGGATCAAAATTGTGAAGACACAAACTTAAGTTAAATTGTAGATAATTCAAAGCCTTTATAGGATAAAAATGTAGTATAAGACAAACACAAGTTGATAATAGAGTTAACCCGTCTTGGGCTACGTCTCCGAATCTAGCTTTCATTGGCAACCACTTTATTAAGATGCTCAAATGCTCATTACATCAAAATAAAATCCCAAAATTACAAAAATAATCCTCCCAAGTTGTCGAGAATGTTCAAAAAAAACCTATTTAGGCTCTTACAACAATTGAAAAGGCTTAAAAATGGGCAAAATATCCCCTTTACAAATTCTGGTTTACAAAACACTCTACAAACCTCTTTGGCTCTGCACAAATTCAACAAAATGAGCCTATGGCTGAGTGGTGGCGCGTTGTATTGTTTGCCCATAGGTCGCAGACTTGAACCAATGGGGTGGACATACATTTTTCGGTTTGGTTTTTGATATGACATAAAGTATTAAATGGGTATTTGGCAGTGGATTTTTCGCATTTTCCTTGGTCGTCTAGTGGTTAACAAGACCACTCGCATTGAAAACTATACAACCACAGCTCACCCGACTGGCCAACCCATTTTCTTTTCCAATCACCCACCCATAACTCCATAGAAATAAGTGTATGCCCATGGGTGAAAATGAAGGCCTTCCTAAATTCTTTGAATTTCCTATCAAGGAGACTAATGAATGAAGTAGAATGAAGAACTTTAATCCATTTGTAGTCCTTGATTTCTATGAACTAACCACAGAGGACATTGAAGCTTTTTGTTTGAGTTTGTTGTGGTGTGTAGGATTATGATTATCTAATAGAGGGATAGAACCTTAAGTTCTTTCTTTCTACCTTGAAGGGTGGAAGTTTAAGATGCTTCATGAGCCTTGAAGGAAAAAACATTACCACTAGGGAACAAATGAAACAAGTATTGAACATATGGGGTTATTGTCAAGCTAAAGATACAAGGGATGAGATACTTCGATTGAACTAGTGAGATAATGAGTTTCTAGAAGATTTTGAGGAAATATTTCAATTCAGCGATAATAGAGAACACATTTGCACGTTGGGTGATTATTCCCTGAAATTGGTTCTCTTGAGAGGGTCCATGGAATATTTGATGGAAAGATTGACTCTATCGGTTAATGGGAACATCTACCAGTTGGATTACGCTACAATCAAATATATATCACCCTTAATATCACTCTTCAAATGAGTAGATGGGAAGCTTAAACTTTCTTAAACTTGGATTTAAAATTTTGTTACTCAAAATACTTGTAACATTCAAGCGTGAAAAATTTTCAATATTTATTGAGGTCCATTTTCATGAATTTCTTCATGGTTCAAAAACATATTAAAAGAGAAAAAATGAGACACATGATTACTATCACTAGAAGGCTATAAACATCAAGGGTTTTCTGGGTTTAGTTCTGGGTGTATGATTTAAATTAAACCTCCCAAAATACATTGAAAAATAATTATCAAAATGATTGTAGATGGAAAGTTTGCATGGACTGGTAGAATACAATTCATTTTCCTAAAATATTTTTGATTAACACGAGATGTGGACCTATCCTTACAAGTTAAGAGTATTCTCCAAATAAAATTTTCTTTTGGGAACATGACCTATTTCTAGAACATTAATACTCATTATGATTGGTAGATAACACAATGGAGTAGCCCACTATGAAGTAATTTGATAGAGTTATTATGAAATATTCTATGAACTATGGATGTTACTAGTGGAATTTCTAGAGCATTTTTTATCCTAGTCAAAAGTTTTAATAGTCAATTGACTAGGAATGTTATAATGATGGTAATGAACTTCGTGTACAGTCATTTATAGTATAAAACTATCTTTGTTGTACTTCCTATGAATTTAACTATGTTGGCTTGGTCACTCTCTGGGGTGTGTGCCCTTGTCTTGGTGTTCAATAAGCTTCCATTTGAAGAGATGCCTCCATTGTAAAAGGAGAACCTCACATGAGCTATGTATAAATACATAACTCAAATGCTATTTGTCTCATCTCATCACATTGATTTATAGAGATTTATTCCTTAGCCTATGACCACATATCTTGTGGGTCTCTTGTTGGTGAATTCATCTTCTCTTCTCCTAGCGATGTGCTTAGTGATGGCTCATGCTTATATAGGGTTTATTGGTGGTTCCATTCGAACATTATCTTGTTCTCTCTCTGCTTTGATCTTGATTCAATATTAGAGTTACCACGAATCCCCACTTCCTTATTCAACATGTTTTTCCCTTCTCTAATGCTTGGCTTTGTTCTCCTTGTGATTGGTTTTCTCTAAGTTGTGAGCATTAATGATATTTATTGATCATTCCTCCTATAACTCACTCATGTAAGGGCTCGTTGTAATTGTGCATATTGTTTTTTTCACTTGCATTCTTATACTAAACACTCCTTTCAAATTGATCCAGAATTAAGGCCATTAAAATTTCTCAACCATTAAATTAAGTTCAAAACAATATTTTTCACCTTATTTTAAGACTATCCCAATCTAAAAATTGAAGTTTTCCAAAGATAACCCATATATTTATTGGATTTCTATACTCAATTTAGTTCATCAAAATAAAAACATGTTTAAAACCATACTTAAAAACAAGTTATTCCAATTGAAACTTAAACATGGAACTAACCATCTTAATCAATAAAATAAAATGGTCAACCCATTAAATCAGCGTATGGAAAATTTAATAATGCTCACCTAACACCATTTTGTAATCATTATCATAACTGATTAAATACAATACCCATAGAACATTCTGTACTCATTATCACAACCGCTGAAATGTATCCAAAGAAAGAAAATGTGCAACTGACCATCCACCCAAAGTCAATCAACCTTGTTATTTCCAAGTATACTTTAAGGATAGCAGTCCCGAGGCATTATAAGTTTCAACGGGGTCTAGGCGTATAGTGATAAATTATAATCACATGGGATTCCCAAGTATACTTTAAGGATAGCAGTCCCGGGGCATTATAGATTTGAACGGGGCCAAGGCATATAGTGAGAAATTCTAATCACACGGGATTCCCAAGGTAATATAGATTTGAACGAGGACCAAGGGGTATAATGAGAAATTCTAAACACAAGGAATCATAGAACATTTTGAACCAGCTAAATCTGCCATGCTTCGCTTTATATGTGACTAGCCAAAACTTGAGTCCACGTCACCTCCGCGTTTTTCAAGGCAAATTTCACTACATTCCTCCGAGTGATCTGCAACTCAGTGCGATCTACGTTCAAGTCAGAGATTTCAGTTGATTGTATTGGTGCCCCTCTTTATCATACAAAGCCCTGCAACACTTCATGTTAGACCTCTCGATCTCATGTCCTATTTGACCAAATGTCACCGAATGCCTGGACATAAATGTTAGTCATCATTGTTGGAACTACTACACCTACATGCAGACTCTCAGTTAGAGCATGCAACTGCATGCAGACTCTTAGTTAGAGCATGCAACTACATGCATACTCTTAGTTAGAGCATGCAACTACATGCAACTGCATGCGGACTACATGCAACTGCATGCAGACTCTTAGTTAGAGCATGCAACTACATGCAACTGCATGCATACTCTTAGTTAGAGCATGGGATTGCATGCAAGATTCCTTTTGCATGATTTACTCCTTGATTTGCTCCTTCTTTAACTCCGCAACTGACTAGTTATCTCCGGAACTTGTTGTAGGTGTTGAGTCTTCTCATTGATCACCACTATAGTTCATTACCTTGGGATCTTCACCCACTATAGTTCATTACCTTGGGATCTTCACCCAGTAATGCTATATAATGAGCATTGTAACATATTTTCTAATGAATCATTCTTCTCTTCTTTCAATTTTCTTTTAATGTTTTTGCTCTGCAAAGCTGTGTGTTCAACCATTACTAGCTAGATTCATCTGTGCAGGTTTTCTAACACATTTACAACTTCCACGGTACTTCACCAACTCCCGTTCGAGCGTTTGAATTGGATTACTAAGGCAATAGCGGGGGATCAGCTGATAGTGTTGTTGTCCACTACCAATGGTGCATTCATGTTGTCACTAGACGTAAACATTGAAAGATGGTCGGTTCTTCCAGAGTGTCCGCCTCTATTAAACATATATCTTACACCGGTCCCGTGGAAGGAAAAGTTGTATTTAGTAGATATTAATGGCTGGGTATTCTGACGCACGGATGATGTTAACCAAGTCGTTCCTATGCACTTCGATTTTCAGAGAAACATGTGGGTAATTGGAGGTGATGAAAACACAGCTTTTGCTTGGAGTTTCATGAGTTTTTTTCCCACATTTGAATTTGGAAGAGACAGAAAACTGGTTATAACGGGTAAAGGAAGATGTATGATATCCTCCAAGTCCGGAACACTGTATGCAATATCTCACGCCCCAGAAAATGTGTACGATATGGGGGGTTTTGATGACCATCCGATTGGGAATATTTGTCGTGTGGATGGAAGCAAATTGAGTGCCGGAAAAGTGAGCACACACAACAAATTGATCCATTCAAACTCCCTAAACTCTCGCATAAGCTTCCCCAAGGTGTATATCACCGTGACAGAATGAACTGTTGGGAGATAAATGAGCACGATATACTCCTTGTTGTTCTACAATCTTTGAATTTGGGGGACCGTCTGTGGGCAAGGTATGCCTGGTGGATATTCAACCAGGATGATGGTGTTAAAAATTATGGTTGCGAGGAGTTGAATAGGAGTGGTTTAGAAAATGTTTCTGATATTTCACTTTTAAAATTAGAAATGTGAATTTTAACATTCATGTATTGAAATAATTATTTATTTTATTTTTAAAATTATTGTGTCATTTTATTTTTAAATATATGATATAGTTTCCAAAGCACAATATGCAATATCTCAACCAATTCACAACCTTTATTTTTTCATTAAGGAAACAGCATAATTTTATATTAATATCAAAATAATAATATATGCATATGCTATTTTTGGAATATACAAATCACCCTTGATCATAACAGTACAAGTGGAGAATTCCATATACGATAACATTAACCTGAGAGAAAAAAAAGTATTCATGAAAACATATTTGAAATGGAAGACATAAAAAGAAGTTGTAGTTTTCAAGTGCCCCACATCATCAAAAAATAACAAGATGGTGCAGATATGCAATGAGGTGTTCTAAGGATAAGAAACTGAAAGGAGACCACACCCTACAATATGTCAACATAAGGATTTTGTATGATCAAAATGACAACACCATCTACTAGGAGTAAGAGAGAGAGAGAGAGCTTTGCATACATTGTGTTATCACAAAATCTGACCTTGATACAGTTTTGATCAAGTAGACTCTGAGTAGCTCTTTCAAACCAATCTTTCGGTCGAGACTTAGCCTCCCTCAACATGAAAGGGCTCTCTCAATAGTTATAGGATTTTTTATTAATGATTAAATGTCTAACTCTAGAAATAAAAATGAACAAAAATGTACCACTGACTGAATCAAAGATTTAGCAAACATCTATTGGGCTATGGAGTCAGTATAGCCTTCAACAAAACATCATAATAAGCTTAACATGGAATTCAAGGCGCTTAGAGTTTAGGTTTATAAGTGAAACGATAACACAATGATTAAACATAGTTTACAAGCATGTGAAGGAAGTTAGAGCATTTTCCAATGAATTCTAAGTAACACATGCAAATAAGTAATTGAAAAAGACCATGGAAATATCAAACACATGAACCCCTTGTGAATCTTGAGTAGTAAAATTGATCTTTGTATTAATTTTGAAAAACAAAACAGTCACCCCTATAACATAGCTTCTTTTGCTAATAATATTTTCCCTCCCAAGGGATTCAAATCTCATGCTTCATAGAGAATTTTTACAACCTTGGATTCTATGATCCATCCTTAGGAGAATTCAAATTTCAAAAATTGAAACCTATCTACTCATAAAACAAACATCTTAATTACAAACTCACAGCTAACAGTCTTTTAGGAGTCCTAATACAAATAGAAGTGAAATTCTAAAACCTATAACAATAACCTTATCTATGACTTAAATACATTCTTTGACAGGTGCTAATCCATATCTTTGAACAGTATGATGCCTCAAGCACTATTGCAAACCTTCGTGATTCATAACCTAACTATCCCAAAAAACAAGAAGACAGAGTTCCTCCTTTTTAGCCCTTAAACCTTTATGCTTATCTTTGAACAGTTTTGCAGGCATCGTTACTGTAGCTTCTCTTCAAATCTTGTTGACTATATTCCTAGGTCTTCAACTTGCCTCTTCAATCTCTTGTTAGTAGCTCTCAACTGAACATTCATCATCCTTAAAAATATGGTTTATTTAATTGCAGCTACAATCCAAAGTAAAGTACTGAGCTTCACTGACTATTTCTGGTTTGGAAACTTTTTCAACTGCCCAAAGACACTTTATCCTTTTGAAATCTGTCTTCTCAACAGCGTGTTCTCTTGGTCTCTTCCTTTGTCTAACAATTTCATTATTAGCTCCTCTTAACCTTTCTTTCATTTCTTCCCTACTCGTTTTTTCTCTTTGGGTGGAAAAAAATCTATTTTTTTCAAATTCAGGTCTTTGTGATGAATGGTCTATTAACTCTTCCTGAAGGATGGAAGCTTCCTCTATTTTATTTAACTCAATATTGGACTTTTGCATCTTTTTAGATTGCCTGGTAAAGGGCTTTCTAGGCTTGAACACAAATACTGCAAACTCATCCTCAAAGTCCAATTTCTTGGAAGATTCCATTTTCTACACCAATGGGGATTATTCAATATCGATGGCTAATAAAATATCATTTAAATTACCTTTTAAGACTAGATTTTCTCTTTGGATCACTGATTTACCCTTTTCCTTTGCAATTTGACTTCTCGTGAATCTCCTTTGAACTAGTTTGTTAGTTGTCTGTTCTTGAGTCATTTCTTTAGCTTTAGCTGTATTTTCCTTTGCAGATTAAGGAGTCTCACGAATAACCAATGATGTTTTACTCACTTTCTCTTTCACCTGCATTCTAGGTTTCAGCACAAGCCTTTTTGACCTGGTCATTACAGGTTTACTAATTTCTGCTGGTGGAATTTCTTTAGCCTTAGGGTTAATGCCTATATCTTGATTTTCCATTCCAAAACCACATAAAAAAAATGAAGCCCATTCTCTATTGATCCTTTTGAGTTCATGTAAAACTATCAGTTTAATTAAACAATGATGAAAAAGTGAGGTTTCATATCCTTTAGATTACATTTGTACTTTATCTGCCATCTTAGCTATGCTATGATATAGCAAGTAAGGTAAATCTATAGAAATCATACTAGTAAAATGAATGTTCAAGAGAAAGTTAGCATAGATGTATCTGATGTAGTTCCTTGGAATTTCCTTCGTTAAGTTTGTTCCTTCAAACTCTGGCTTCAGAAACAATTTACATTGTTACCTTTCAAATAAAATTTTTGAACCATATATCTTGCCCTGTAGGAATCTATGTCACCAAAGCTATGACCTTAGGACTAACTGGAAAGTTTAGGATTCCAATTTTTGTGTCTAATCCAATGAAATGTAGGGCAAACACTTTTGTCACCTGAGTGTGTTCTCCTTACAATTTTCACAAAATTTCCAAGATCTTGTTTTCTTGAAGGCTTCCATTACTGAGTTATCTCTAGCTAAGACCTCGGTGCTTTCAGGCATTGTCCTTAAACAATGACCAGACATGTGACTTTTCCTTTCTTCTGTCATCTTTGCCTCTGAATTCCTATAACAAATCAGCCTTGCCTGAAATTCTGTTTATGAGCCTCACTTGCATATGGTGGTTAGCATCACTTGAGTTATAGATGAGAGAAGTTTTTTAAGAGATTACCCTAAGCTTACCATTCGAACACAATCTATTTGAGCGTTTGCATGAAAACTGCAATAAGGAACAAGCCAACCCTTTCAAATTTGAAATTATCTATCATAATGAACACTACATTCGAAATGATGGATTTGGATGGTTGCATGCTTAAGAACTGACTCCTAGCTGACACCCAATAATGAAAAATTAACAAAATTTTAATGAATTGATGTTTTGGCAAGATTGCCTACGACTCGTCGCTTTCATAGCGTGCAAGGAAAAGTGCTAAGAAAAAAGCAGCATTTTCGTAGTGCAAAACAGAACTTTTACACTCTATGCGCTACGAAAAAGTGGTTTTGAGACTAATTCCAAAAAAAATAAAAAAAAATGGTTTAAGGTACGAGTTCTTAAACAAAATGTGAGACTTCTAAGACAAGGGATAAGGTTGTTAAACTTTATTTGGCTATGAAAATCAGACTTTTGTGACTCTTAACCCATCACTTGCCCATTAAAACATAAAATGACTTAACACCTATCTAAGGTCAATGACTAGGAACAATTTAAACTATTCAGGTTTAGACAATTTTTTTTTATGGTGATAACAGATTGGATGAGTCCATCCTCGTAGAGGACACTGTTTATGACCAGTGGCTAGGAGTCCGTGCACAAAATAGAACAACAATCCTTCATTAATGCCGCAAAAAGCTATATTTCACATTTAATAACCTACAAAAAGTTCATTCAAAATAAGAATGTTATGGGAGGGGAATGTATTTAACCTGGCAGGGGAAAATATTCAATATTTATGTTCTTCATCCATAGTAATAGTTAAGTGCATATTGCCCAGGGATGTGGATAAGGGGAATATTTGGAAAGTTTATGGACCATAGAACTCCCCAAAGTACAATAACCTCCGCTTTAGTGTTTGTGCCTCTACATCCTTACCAGAAAACATAATATCTTTGTTCCTTTGAGGTGGCCAACTAGAAGCCACAACCACACACTTTCTGTTGAGTAGCACCATCAAAAACCGCCATTGGGAATATCTATTGTACTTCCGTCTTGTTATGGAAAGTAACCATCGTGAATGTTTTTATAGAAGAGCATAGAGTCAGAGAGGTGAGAATGTTATCCATGACCTATGAAAATTCTCAAAATATTTTTCAAAAATGTAGTTATTTCTCCACTTCCATATTTCCTAGAAAAGGATATGTGGCACGATTTTCTAGTCGGACTTTTGGCTTCTCCACCATAATAGACTATGTTTAATGCAATCATACTAATGAAAAGGAAAACCAAGTAGAGAAGAGAGATGTTTAAAAATATGAGTAGTGAGCGAACAAGTAAGGAAAATGTGGTTATTATTTTCAGAATCCTTCTTACAAATGGGACAGATGCTAGGCCCATGCCCTAAACGCTTTTGCAGGTTTTCCCAAGTTAAATTTTTGTTCTGAAAGACTAGCCAAGTGAAAAGTAAAATTTTGTTGGGAATGTTAGCTTTCCAGAAAGCATAAACATCATGTTCCTCAGTCAAATTATAGGCCCTAGAGCAGAGAGAAAAATATGCACTGCCACATTAATATTGTCATTATGCATCTTCCTTGTTCATATTAACTTGTCCTCATTTCCCTCGTGGTATATCCTGAGTTGGTTCATCCCCACCATGTTGCGCAACAATTCCCAATCTCATAGAAGAGGGCTACGGAGATCCAAAGCATACCTCTAGATAGGATGTGGACCCCTCCATGAAGCAATGGCTTGGCCCCAAAAAAATATGCCTCTAAGGGAAGTGACAAGTTGTTATGGGATATTATCCACATCACCATAACCCAGGATACGGTCAACTCTAATGAGAATTTTGTGTCCTGAGCCAAATTTCCAAGCTAGATGTTACAGTAGTATCCTATAAACATTTTGCAGGCTAAGCAAGATTGTTGATCCATTTTTGGCACCAATGGAACCCTTACAGAAGTAGTAAGTGAAGTCATGGTTCTTGAGATATTTTTGCCTAATGACCATGTTCTAGGTAACTTTACCAAAGATGCCTCTCCAAAGGGATTTAATAAGTAAAGCCTCTCCAAAACAACAGAGGTCTAAAATTCCCCAACCCCGCAAGACTTTCGGCAACGTAATCAAATGACTTTTGGTGAGGTGATTTTTTTTTTTAATATGACTGCCTCCCCACATGAAATTAACTACGGCTTGATTTAGGGAGAGGATGGTATCTGCGTGAATATGAAACAGGTGTTCCCAGTATACTCATAATTGGTTTAGGACGGCTTGGGAGAGGATAACGGGCCCACCCAGGGAACGGTTTATTAATTCCCACCTAGAGATTTTTTTGAAGAATCTATCAACAAGCTGAATACAGTCAGGATTTTTGTAATTCTAGGCTTTAATTTAGAAACGTAAATATTTTATGCATTGATCCATCAATTTTGCCTCTATACAAAATAAATTCTTGATATAGATAATATTTTCCAAGTCACAATTATCATGATACAAGATGGCTTTATGTGCGTTCATGCAAAGACTAGTTCCATTGACGAATTTTTTGAAAATATGAAAAATATATAACGAAGAAAGGCGGAGCAACATACCGATAATCAAAACGTCATCAACAAAAAATACATGTGATATGTTGATATTATTACCGATCTTGAGGGCTTGAAATTGATCTTGTTCCACAACCTTTGAAATGTGCAACCTCAGGCTGTCCATAGCAAGAATGAATAATAAATACTAAAGCAAGAATCGCTGTTTGAGGCCCCTCCCAACCCAGAAGAATTTTGAAGGATACCCATTTATCATCACTGAAATAATGAACATTGACAACACATGGAATGATGATGTGTGTTTGATATTTACCTTGTGGATGACTTAACATGTGGATTCAAACAATTTTGTCATCCAAATAGTATAAATAGCCATGAATTTGATTATATGCTATTCTTTTATTATGTTGCATCAAAAACCTTTTCCTTTTTCGGAATATAAACAAGATAAGTTGCATCACATCTACTGCCTACTTTGAGTGGGAAGCAAGACTTGAGATCATTATTTATGCATAAGAAAGAAAAAAATAGAGAGGCGAGTAGCTGTAATATTATCCTTAAATAGTCTAAGAGCCTCAGAAACCATGCCACTCATTGCAGTTGTCGGAGGCTAGAGTCCCACTCCCAGTTAGAAGGGGTAAATTGAGTGTTTAGTGTAGATTCATGTTTTCGATGGGGTGGAGTGTTCTTTTTGAGGTTCAATCTCTTCATGTATATCTGTTCACCATACATAGATTCATTGCAAAGTGAGAGGAATGAATTGGTCCATCGGAGCTATATGAACAATCACTCGATTCTATATGTAAAGAAGTATGAAAAATAATTTTAGTTAGCCTAAACATCCATATCTTAGGGATTGAATTGAAGGCATAGGACTAGCGATGTCTTTTTTATAAGTGAACCAATTATCTATCGCCTGGCATTGCCTTGCTTGTGGTTCATTTAGTTGGACAAAACGAGGTTGGAATCAATTTGTTATTACTTTTTATAATTCAAAGCTTGATCAAATTTAAGTATTAATGGAAACGAAAGTAGAGAAAAGGTCTTGGTTTAGAAGTCAAGATGGTTCAAAAAGTTCGTTGGCAATCCAAAGGAACAACCTGTTCCACAAGATTAGCAAAGTTCATTAATCAAGTCCCCCTCTCCTCTCAAATAATAGTTTTTCGTGTTCCAGTGTAAGGATTGATGACTGAAGTTTCTTTCGGATCGAGGTATATCTAATATTGTGTCCAAGCTATGGAGGTCTCTTTCCAGAAGGAAGGTTTTTTAATGAAAAAACAAATATTAAAAGAAAATGAATAATTTTTTGTTACATAAAATTTATCCATGAGACTATTAATACTTTTTAATATAATATATAAACGAAATATTTGGATTTTTGAGGTGCATGAAGACCATTCTTTGTTGATCCTTTTGAGTTCATGTAAAACTATCAGTTTAATTCAACAATAATGAAAAAGGGAGGTTTCATATCCTTGATATTTCATTTTCACTTTATCTACCATCTTAGCTATGCTTCAAGATAGGAAGTAAGGTAAATCTATAGAAATCATACCAGTAAAATGCAACAGGAGTTTAAAATGATATGAATATACTTTATGATACCTTCCCTCATAGGTAAAATACCTTTGAATGTTGAAGAGCAAGTTGCATAGATGTCTTTGATGTAGTTCCTTGGAATTGTCTTGGTTAAGTTTGTTCCTTCAAACTCTGGCTTCAGAAACAATTTACATGGTTCCATGTCAAATTTGAAGTTTTTGAACCATATATCTTGCCCTATAGGAATCTCTTTCACCAAAGCTATGACCTCATGACTAAATGGAAAGTTTAGGATTCCAATTTTTGTGTCTGAGCCAGTGAAATGTAGGAAAATCTCCTTTGTCACCTGAGTGTGTCCTCCTTATAAGTTTTCACAAAATTTCCAAGATCTTGTTTTCTTGAAAGCTTCCATTATTGAGTTATCTCTCACTAAGACCTCAGTGCTTTCAGGCTCTGTTATTAAACTATGACCAGACCTATGACTTTTGCTTTCTTCTGTCATCTTTGCCTTTGAACTCCTGTAACAAATCAGCCTTGCTTAGAATTCTCTTTATGAGCCTCCGTTGCTTATGGTGGTCAGCCTCGCTTAAATTATAGATGAAAGAAACTTTGGTAAGAGATTACCATAAGCTTACCATTCGGAAATGATCTATTTGAGCATTTTCATGCAAACTGCAATAAGGAACAAGGAAAGCCTTTCAAATTTGAAATTACCTATCATAATGACCCCTATATTCGAAATGATGGATTTGGATAGTTGCATGTTTAAGACCTAACTCCTAGCTGACACCTAATAATGAAAAATTAATTAAATTTTAAGGAATTGATATTTTGGCAAGACTGCATACGAATCCACGCTTTTGCAGTGCATAGGAAAAAGTGATACGAAAAAAGAAGCGTTTTTGTAGCGCAAAATAGTCATTTTACAGTGTCTGCGCTACGAAAAAGTGGTTTGGGGACTAATTCCAAAAAAATTTCAAAAATGGTTTAAGATATGAGTACTTAAACAGAATGTGATACTTCTAAGACAACATATAAGGTTGTTAAACTTTATTTGGCTATAAAAATGTTTGATAGTCTTGATCCATGACCTGCCCATTAAAACATAAAATGACTTAACACCTATCTAGAACCAATGACTAGGAACAATTTAAACTATTCAGGTTTAGAACAATTTTATTTTTTTTGGTGATAACAGATTTATTGAGTCCATCCTCTTAGAGGACACTATTTATGACCAGTGGCCAGGCATCCATGTACAAAACAGAACAACAGTCCTTCATTAATGCCGTAAAAAGCTATATTTCACATTTAATAACCTGTAAAAACTTCAATAAAAATAAGAATGTTATGGGAGGGGAAAATATTGAGCGTTTATGTTCTTTTGGTCCATAGTAATACTTAAGTGCATCTCGCCTAGGGAACAAGTTAAGCCCTTCTTTGATAGTTCATCCACTGTCATATTCAATTCTCGTAGCACTAAGCGATTGGAGATTTTAGGAGACCCCTTTAAATGTTCTATTATTACGTTGGAGTCTCCATGGATGTGGATAAGGGGAATATTTAGAAAGTGTATGAAACATAGAATTCCCCAAAGTGCCATAACCTCCGCTTTAGTGTTTGGGCCTCCACATACATTCCAGAAAACATTATATCTTTGTTCCTTTGAGGTGGCCAACTAGAAGCCACAACCACATACTTTCTGTTGAGCAGCACCATCAAAACACGCCATTGAGAATATCTGCTGTACTTCCATCTTGTTATAGCAAGGAACCATCATGCATGTTTTTTTAGAAGAGTATAGAGTGAGAGAGGTGAGAATGTTATCCATGACCCTATGGAAATTCTCATAATAGTTTTGAAAAATGTAGTTATTTCTCCACTTCCATATTTCCCAGAAAAGGATATGTGCATGGATTCTCTAGTTGGCCTTTTGGCTTCTCCACCATAATAGACTATGTTTAATGAAATCATACTAATGAAAAGGAAAACCAAGTAGAGAAGAGAGACGTTTCTAGATATCAGTAGTGAGAGAAAAAGTAAGGAAAATGTGATTATTATTTTTAGAATCCCTCTTACAAATGGGACAGATGCTAGGCCCATGCCATAACTTCTTTTCCAGGTTTTCCCATGTTATATTTTTGTTGTGAAAGACTAGCCAAGCCAAAAGTAATTTTTTTTGGGGAATGTTGGCTTTCCAGAAAGCATAAATAGCATGTTCCTTAGTCACATTAGAGGCCCTAGAGAAGAGAAAAAAATATGTATCTCGCACATTAATATTGTCATTCTACATCTTCCTTGTTCACTTTAACCTGTCCTTGCTTCCCTCGTGGTATATCCCTAGTTGATTCATCCCCACCACACTATGCAACCAATCCCGATCCCACGGACGAGGCCTACTGAGATCCAAAGCAGGCCTCTAGATAGGATGTGGACCCCTCCATGAAGAAATGGCTTGGCCGTAGAAAACGATTCCTCTAAGGGAAGTGATAAGATGTTCTGGGATATTGTCCACATCACCATAACCCAGGATACGGTCAGTTCTAATGAGAATGTTGTGTCCTGAGCCAAATTTCCAAGCTATATGTTACAGAAGGATCCTATAAACTTTTTGGATGCTAAGCGAGATGGTTGATCCATTTTTGGCACCAATGGAACCCTTATAGAAACAGTAAGTGAAGTCATTGTTCTTGAGATATTTTTGTCTAATGACCATGTTCCAGGTAACTATACCAAAGATGCATGTCCATAGGGATTTAATAAGTAAACCCTCTCCAAAACGATAGAGGCCTAAAATTCCCCAACCCTCCAAGACTTTCAGTAGGGTAATCAAATGAATTTTGGCGAGGTGATATTTTTTTTTTAATATGACTACCTCCCCACATGAAATTAGCTATGACTCAATTTAGGGAGAGGATGATATCCATAGGAATATGAAATAGGTGTGCCCAATATACTCATAATTAGTTTAGGATGGCTTGGGAGAGGATAATGTACCCATCGAGGGAAAGGTTTATGAATTCCCACCCAGAGATTTTTTTGAAGAAACTATCAACAAGCCAGATCCATGCATTGATCCATCAATTTGGCCTCTATACCAAATAAATTCTTGATATAGAGAATATTTTCCAAGTCACAATTATCATGACAGAAGATGGATTTATGTGCATTCATGCAAAAACTAGCTGCATGATGAATTTTCTGAAAATATGAAAAAAGCATAACGAGGAAAGGCGGAAGGACATGCCCATAATCAAAACATCATCAACAAAAAATACATGTGATATGTTGATATTATTACCGATCTTGAGGGCTTGAAATTGATCTTGTTCCACAACCTTTGAAATGTGGAGGCTCAGGCCGTCCATAGCAAGAATGAATAGTAAATACCAAAGAAAGCATACCTGTGTTAGGCCCCTCCCAACCCAGAAGAATTTTCAAGGATGCTCATTTATCATCATCGAATAATGAACATTCACAATGCATGGAACGCTGATGTGTGTTTGATATTTACCCTATGGATGACTTAATTACCCCTGGATTTTACACTATGGATGACTTAAGGTGTGGATTGAAACTATTTTGTCATCCAAATAGTATAAATAGCCATGAATTTGATTATATGCTATTATCTTATTATGTGGTATCAAAAACCTTTTCCTTTTTCAAAATATAAACAACAGAAGATGCATCACATCTAGTCACTTCTTTGAGTGGGAAGCAAGGCTTGATCTAATTATTTATGCATAAGAAAGAAAACAATAGAGAGACCAGTAGTTGTAATATTATCCTCCAAAGTCTAAGAGCCTCAAAAACCATGCTTCTCATTGTAGTTGTCGGAGGCTAAAGTCCCTCTTCTAGTCAGAAGGGGGAAATTAAGTGTTCGGTGTAGAATCCCATTGTCAATGTGGGTGGACTGCTCTTGATGAGATTCAATCTCTTCACGTATATTTGTTCACCATAGATAGATTTATTGCAAAGTGAGAGGAATGAGTCGATTTGTTGGCGCTATATGAATAGTCACCCGATTCTATATATAAAGCGGTATCAACAATCATTTTGGTTAGCCTAAAATTCCATATCTTAGGGATCGAATTGAAAGCATAGGACTAGCGATGTTGTTTTTATAAGCCAGCCAATTCTCTATCACCTAGGATTGCCTTGCTTGCAGTTCATTTAGTTGCACAAAAAGAGGTTGGAATCAATTTGTTATTACTTTTTATAATTCAAAGCCCAATTGAAGTTAAGTATTAATGGAAATGAAATCAAAGAAAATGTCTTGGTTTCGAAGTCAAGCTAGATCAACAAGTTCGTTGGCGATCCAAGGGAGCAACCTGTTCCGCGAGGTCAACAAAGTTCATTAATCCGGGCCCCATCTCATCTCAAAAAATAGTTCGTCATGCTCTAGTGTAAGGATTGATGCCTGAAGTTGCTTCCGGATCGAAGTATATCTAATATTGTGTCCATGGTATGGATGGATCTTTCAAGAAGCAAGGTATTTTAAAGGAAAAAAACAAATATTAAAATAAAATGAATAATTTTATGTTACATAAAACTTATCTATGAAAATATTTATACTTTTTAATATAATATATAAACGAAATATTTGGATTTTTGACGTGCAAGTTGGCCATGCATTTAAACGCGTACACGATATTCATGCAGTCATTACATGCCACCCACTTTCCATGTACCCTTTGGCATTTTAAGCATTTCTACATAGCTCTTTGTCTAGTTTGGAATGGACACCCCCAATTTGACGATGAGTCCCAGTGTTGTTGAGTACAACAGAGCAGATAGCTCACTGACTATGCAACCACCTGAGGAACTATAGAACAATCTAGAGAGACAATCAATTAACCCTAATGGAGTTATTATGCATGTAGGGGCACAAAAGAGCAAGGATCTCCTAGCAATGATAGGCAGGGGATTTATGCAAATATGATCTGGTTGAATAAGCACCTCGCCCATCATGATTCAATTGATATTTGGGCTGGGCCAGCTATTGAGTAAACCAGTTATGAAACTACACCATCTGTAGATGGACTTGGATCTTTCCAAGGTGGTGGCCTTAGAACTGAACCTTAATTAGGTAGGCTAGCATCCTATGAAGAAGACTCGTAGTGGGGAGGCATTGTTGTTGAAAAGCGTGAAGACTTAACCCATCAAAATGGCACATGGGGTGGAGGAGCAGGCCTCAAAAGGAGCCTAGTGCTGGAATAGAATCTCGGTGCCCATGGAGAAAAACTATATATCTAATCCATTGATTCCTCTAGTTGTTACATTAGAATATTTCTGTATCTGTCTGGTTGACATGAGTAAACTGATAATTCCCATCCCCTATTTTTGAGAAGCAACAGGAGACGACTCTACAATGTCATCATAAGGAAATAGCGAGATCCTGCTACAACAGTAGGTCAGAATGTAGATATATTAAAATGTCGTAGAGGCTGCATGGGAACAACAATTTGATTTTCAACCAGATTCAAAGGAACTGTGCTGATAATTGGATATTTAGTATCTACGCTCTTCCATAATTAGAATGGGACTGGCATGGGTATTTCCTATTTCAATTTTCAACTTCTCCATCAAGACCTATTTTGAGCATGAGCGTGAATAGGACGGCCTAGACCCATTCTGAGCAGGAGTGTGAATAGGAGGAGTGTGAATAGGGATCTAACTCTTGAACAGGTTATGCCGAGAAATTTTTGCAAGATGAGAAAGGTGAGCTGATAGAATTTCTACATATAAATTTTTTGGCAAATTGTTTATCTAAAAAAATTCCTAAGCAATTAGTGCATAATGTCAATTTTTGAATCTTGAAGTCATGGATTTGTAGCAAAATAGGCTCGCACGAACCATTCCTACTTAATAGAGATAGTTTAAGAATGTTGTGACACTAGTTGGCTCTGTTTGCCAACCACTTCACTCCCCCAAGCAATAGGCCAACTTGACAACCTGTTTCATCCATGCTGATAACGTTACAGCTTGTAGCCACCAAAGCAAGCTAAGGAAGCAATCTGGGTAAAGTGACCAAATGACAGCTATGTATTTCTTCTTTTTTCTATCATTTCTAGAAATAATTGTATTTCTAGATTTCCAGAGAGTTACATGCTTATCTCTATTGAAATCGGTAAGCTCATGAATCTTGACTTCTTAGATCTCAGCTACAACAAAATAGTAGGAGAAAATCTTCCTTTCCCTCTTCTAATCTTTCAATCTAACTCGCTTGACATACTTAGACCTCTGTAGCAACCAATCATCCATCTAATCCTTTCAACAAAAATAAAATTTACATACCTCTTCTGAATATGATATATGTTTTATATCATTGAATTTTTTTTTCTGAATATGACATATGTTTATGGTGATTCAAGTTTTTTGTATATCTATATTATGATTGTGATACAGGTCTATTCACCAAGCGAACATATCAAACATATCAATCAGGGAGACAATTAAATGAAAAAAAAATTGTTATCATTGTCATGCCCTATGAGCATATGGCTTATTCAAATTAAGAAAGGTATACACTAACAAGAAATAGTTCCATTCAAATTAAAAAATAGTACCATTAAAATTAATAAATAGTCTACAATAACAAAAAGGGTTCCATACATGAAGCTGCCTAACAAAATTCTTAAAAGTTCAGCTTAAAAGAAAGTTCTTAAAAGTCCAACCTAGGAAGGTTCTTAAAAGTTCTGAAAGAGAAGTTGTTTATGAAATTTCTGAACTGGAAGATGCTTCAGGATCTCAGAAACAACAAACTACAACAAAGTCATGTATGATGACAAAATGAACAAAAAATCGTTACAATTTTTTTTTATGCTATCATGCCTATCAGCGTATTGCTTATTCAAATTAAGCAAGGTCTATAGTAAAAATAAATAGTTCCATTTATAGTAACAAGAAATATTTCCATTTAAATTAAGCAAGGTCTACAGTAACAAGAAATTTCCGAACCAAAAGCTGCCTAAGAAATTTGTGAAGCGGAAGCTGCCTCTGGATTTTAGAAGCCAATCAAGTATTTCACAAACCAATCAACCTTTTTGAATGTTTAGATTTTTATGATAGGGTAACCACCCAAATCATCAGCATTCACACCGTTCACATGCACATAGCCATTGGGTGTGTGGTCTATCATGGTCTAGCAACATGGCATAATAGCGACATGTGTTGTGGTGTGTCTTTATAGACATTCCATTGTATTTGATCACCTTGCCATGAAGGTTAGGAGCTTAGGTTGGGTGAATTAATTCAATTTTTACAAAATTTAATGTTTTAAACTAATGCTTGCCTTAGTTTACTGTGCCAACCAAAATTTCCAAATTCCAAGGGAAAAAATGAATATAACTTATGTTTTTAGCCTCACGCCTCAGGAAGAGGCTAAATAAGATGATAAAACTAATCAGTTTTAAAAAGTTTGGTTATTCATAATATTAGCTTGTAGTTTGCAATAGTAAATAGGTAAAAAAAATGTTAGAGTCCATATTTTATATTAATATAGTCCCATGCCATTGCTAGATGGCAAGGAGTAATAACATGTAGTTCGGTACAACGGTTGATCATGTCCCATTCCTTTATTATGTGGTTGATCTGATAATGAGATCTAAGACAAATATTAAGGTATTATAGACTCATGTGCATGGATATGCCTATTCTACTTTGTGTAATGGATCGATAATATTGCGAAATACATAGACAATTAAGCAGTGAAGGAAACATAATAGACAACACACATAAACAAAACAAGTTTAATAAGGAGTTCACCCAACACTCATAGGTTACATCATCTGGTCCAGCCTTTAGTAGTCACCTCTCTATTATGTCTTCAAAATAAAGTTTTACAATAGTGAGCTCCATTTGAGCCTCACACAACAGATGCAAAATAATAAGGCTTTACTTGGATCCCCCAAGTCTCTTCTCAGTACATAGACTCTCCTCACTAAATCTCTCTCTCTATTTCTCTATCTAAGCACTGACTGCTCCCGTCTTTTGTCTTCTTTGGCTTTAAATCTAATCTGCATTGTCTATTCGTTTATCCTTTTCGGGCTCTCTAGCTTCCCGAGCTATGCCCGCTCAGATCCCCCTCTGAGTGTTAGAAATCATTGCTAAATGCTTTCAAGGATGGTGGCCACCTTTAATGTAATGGGTTAGGTCATCGGCCCTTTGAAATACTTCAAAATCCAAAAAAAGGTTATTTTCTATTTACACAAATAAATGCTGCAAAACACAGGAAAATCTACCAAATCGTTTTTCATCGGATTTGAAATATTATAAATTTTCCCTATAACTCCTATCGCCTGTCCCTTTGTAGCGACATCGTATCTCCATTGTTGATCTAGGATGTCTAGATCCAACAACCGTGGTTCATTTTGGGCGGCTCTTTCATACGAAGGTTAACCACACGATGAGGGTGTTTTTCTCTCTCCTTAGCCTAGACAAGTGGTAGCCAATGCATGGGATCGGGCAAATCCTAGCCCAAAACACTTACCGCCTTTGGCCCGCGTGAAATCCCGCTTATATCGTGATTTCCCTTTGTATTTAAAAATGATTTAAAACATTGAAAATCCTCGTAAAATGGCTTTATCGGACTTGAAATAATATGTAACAACATTAAAAAACCCTTTTGGGTCCATAATATCGCATTGAACATATTTCCTTTGTAGTCCATTCATTCAGTGGAAATGTGAAATACAAAGGAAATTAATGTTTTTCGGACTTCAAAATATATAGAATATCGTCTATATTGTTATCAGGTCTATTTGTCATGACCCTGCTATGTTGTAATTTTGTAATGCAAACATGTGGTGCAATTGATTGCAATCGCATATCGCACATATCCCTGGCCAATCATAATCACTCCTCTATGTTTCCAGATTACGATATCATGCGTTAACATGGGCCGTCAATGTGTGCACTTAACCAACGGTCCTCATTGACTCGCCTTGATCACTATCACATTTTCCATGTCGTCTCCACTGATAGCCCCGGCTTGCCGCCAATGGTTTCGATTGGCTGATCTGATCTCAGCCGTTGATTGGTCAGATCTGATGGCTCTGATGAAAAGTTGTTGTAAGCCTCGGATAAGCATTATTTCACTGATTTCTTCATGTTTGTGCCTCCCAATAATGTAATCCAACTTTTCTTAAACTTATTCTTTTGTAATTGTTTTTTATTTGGAGACTTAGATGGCTTCTATGACCCTTTTTGGATCACACCTTCCCACTGAAAAGGATTTTGGACCACCAATAGTTGGGTTTTAGGCATCAATCAAGTGAGGATACAACTTCCTCACTTCTCCAATCTCTATCCATTTTGCATTGCTTGGTTTTGAACATTTGAGTCCAATTCTCAAGTACTCAACATCCCCACTGTGCGTAGTTCTCACCTTCTTGTCCAGAACTGTGTCTTCCTGCAACTCATTGAGATACTCACGCAACAGATCATCAATCGAAGGCAACTGAATTTTCTCTTCGGGATCTTGAACCATAGAAGGTTCAAATAGTCTCAAGTTCTTTGCATTAACTACAGAGTAAATGTGCATGTAAGCTGGCAAATCAAGGCGAAAAGTGGTCTCACCAATTTTCTCAAGTATCTTGAAAGGCCCATACCTTATTGGGTTCAACTTCCTACCTTCACCTTGCATTCTCTCTTTTCTGATGTACAGCCAAACTTGGTCACCAACATGGAAGTTATGCTCAATTTGATGCTTATCACACCTTGCCTTGTACTTGGCCTAGCTTCTCTCAAGTTGTTCCTACATTGCCTGGTGAATTTTTCGGATCTTTTCAATGAACTTCGTTGCTTTGTCCACATCACTGTGTCCATCAACTCCTATGCTTAACTAAAGACAAAATACAAGGGAGATCTTGGTGTAAACCAAACCAAGTCTCAAAATGAGATATCTATGTAGAAGAATGTTTAGCACGATTATAAGCATGTTGCACATAACATAAATGTTCTCCAAGAGCTTAGGATGCTTGCTGCAAGATACCCTGAGCAACTGGATCACTTTCTTGTTGACCACCTCTATTTGGCCATTTTCTTGTGGATGAAAGGTTGTGCTCTTCTTCTGTCTCGTGTCCACCAATTCCCACAGACTTGACCAAAACTTCCCAACAAATCAAGAATCTTGATCAGATACTTTGGAAGTTGGTAACCCAAAATGCACCTAGACATGTTGAAAGAACAAGTTCATCGCTTTTTTAACAGATATGTAGTTGCTCTTTTAGTATACCAACCTAGTTTAGATAGATTGAAAAATATAAGTAGAAGGAAAAAGAAAGACGTTTTAGAATGTCACTAAGCATTTAAAAATTTTAATTTTTTTCAACCAACGATTTTCATGGACCAACCAGGGTTATAACATTACATTGAGTTATTAGTACACTACCATGATCGAGGAGTATCCCAATAGGAAACATTACCCAAAAGTTGTTTTATATATTTTTTTCTTTTGTCTAGTGGGGTTGAGAAACCCAATTACACAACAAGTGAGGAGCTAAAGTGGTTTAGTGGTAAACTAAATTCAATGTAAATGAAATCTCCTTGTATTTCACTAATTGAAAATAATTTTTTATTTCACTAATTGAATATAGCATGAGTGGGCCTAATGGTTAAGAGCATGTGTTTCCTCCTAAGAGGTCACAGGTTCAAAACCAGAGGGGGTTAGAGTATGTATGCCTTCGTAGACTTAGCAGTCAAATCGCTGCGCGGAGGTGGGTCCCTTGTCCCACAAACAAGGGGGTCTCATACACCAATTTGGTGTCTGGCTTGGCTGTGACCTTAAAAATGGATATTATTATTATTATTATTAATATTAAATGTATTTACTATTATTGATAAAATTAATCATATGTTCAATAGATTTTCCTTGGTTGCACACCACTGAAACCAGCCTAGATCAATCTGAACTCTGGATCTATCAAGCGTTGAGAGGGATCAAATCTCTCAAGGTGCAAACCTTTCGTCAAGTTTTGCACTCAAAAAAAAAGGTTTGCACCTCGAGAGGTTTGATCCCTCTCGGCGTTTGATAGATCCGGAGTTAAGATGGATCTAAACTGATGTATTTACAATGAAATGAAGATTAGCAGCTAGAAATTTGTTAATTGCTATACAAGGTGTTTGTTCAATTGGGTAAAACTCACAAAAATACAGATAATTAAACTCAAATTTGACCCTAGAATATGTCAAATTAAATGTCAACACTGAAAACGGTTAAACTGTCATGTGTGTATATGTTTTTGTAATCTTAAACCTTTTTTATGAACTCTTTTGAAAAAAAACTGTCCTATTAAATTCACCACTGCTTGAGATTCAAGAAAATTTGAAATCAAACATCGTGACTAAGCATCAAATATATTAACTTGATTGCATACTTCAGGACAGGCTACTTGCCACAACTCCATACTAGATATAAAAGAAGAATGATACTACTGCCATGCCTTGAGTTTACTTATTAACAGAAATAAGTTTTCAAGTTGTCAATGCCAAAAGAGACTCTGTTCTGTGAATGTGTACATATATAATAACTGAGTAAAGTTCAACCATCCTACTTGTACAATCATTTTGGCAAACAAATGAAGAATTTTTGCTATACAAATATTTCAATATAGACATGTCATTGCGAGCAATGAAGGGAGATTGACAGTGCAGTTTCAGATGGGTTTGTTTCAGGGCCCGCCATGGAGCAGCACTGAATCTTCATGGAGCCTTCTATGGTGATCTCTCCATTCCAGAGAGCTTTGCATGAATCAAGCCATTGCAATCTTCATTTCGTTTTAGGTATTGTGTTTTTCTTCATTTTCTTCCTTCTGCCGCCCTGCCTCTTTTGCATTTATAATTTTCCTGGAGAAGGCACCCCAGCACCTTGCTCCAGCTCCATTCTCCATGCAGCAGTGAAGCTGCCTCAGAGTGGAGTCTTCCGAACCCAATCTTCTTAGATTGATCAGCTAGCCTATCTTCTCAAGAAAAATAAGTATCAGAAGCTACCACCAACACCCAAGGATCATGCCACATGAAGCCTTTCAACCAGCAGAAGCTATAGTTTTTAAGCCTGAAATGAGCAGGGCATATTGAATGCCTGATTGAATCAGCACTAACATGTCATTTTATAGACATTCAGCCATCAGAAGAAATGATCACAAAGTGAATGAAACAACACTGGAGAGTCCAAAACAGTGTGCTTGACCAACTTCTGAGAGGCATTCTTAAGCATTTTCTCCAACCCTCTCGATATGAATCTTGATTTGAAAAAGGGCCATGATGGAAAGTTTGGGTAAAGGCTACTAAGCTTACCCTTGCAATTTTGACACAGTTCAATGTTCACATAGATCAGGAACTGGGCGCACCACTGTGTCATATGCACAACTCTGAATAGATCTGCATCTTAACAAGTCACTACCCGCCTCTGTCAACCTGCAGATGATGGATTTTTCATAGGAGCAGCCCTTGGATTACAAGAATTCTCCCTTTAATTGCAAGATCTGGTTTAAACTGGGGCACCTTGTATTTCTATGCTCCCAGCACAACAGAAACAAATCTAAAAGATTTCTGAGCCTCTGTGATCAGCAGCTAAGCATGAGCATTTAGCTCATTCATACCCTTGGAAGTTGCAAATAACAGGGAGAGCAGATTCTAGCTCCTCCTCTCCCATATAAACCAGAATATTCATCAGAAAATTAAAAGGCAAACAGAAAAGAAGAGAACAACAAAGAAAAAGACAACCACAAAAGCAAAGGCAGCCGATTTGAACCCCTTTACAGCTCTAGAGGAACAAAACACTCTCTAACCCAACCAGGATAAGGAAAACGAGAAGCCTGACAACTCATAGGTTTCACGCCATGTTCAAAAGAATGTAAACAGGAGATGAAGTAGAGCAACAAGAAGGTCCAAACTCCAGCGTATGTAAATGAAACTCTATGTTGAACTCAAGCCTGTGACAAGATCCTGATCCTTCGTCTCAAGAGAAAATAGCTACAGTCCTGGTCCCGGTCCAATCACCCCACATCTGTGCTGAGTTGAATAATAGGAGCCAGAAATGCAAGATAAGATCAATCCTAAGGCCAAAACATCAACGACCCAATACCAAAATAAGGATTTGAATCAAAACTATGGAGGTTTCACTCCTCCAATGCTCATAATCAAAGCAAATACTGTTAAGTGCATTCTCCATGATAAAAGACATCTGAATGAGGAAACTCCGTTCCATCTAACCCTTGAGCGCCTTGACATAAGGCAGCCCCACATGTACAAGAATTAAAATAGTATGTTTTACCAGTCACAAAAAATGTGTACACGTGATTATAATGGTGGACAAAATACTTGGAATGAGAATCAGGGCAGGTGAACACCCTCTTGGGTGTCAAAATAGATATAAAAAATGGGGATAAAAAATAAAGAGACTCCACACAGCACGAGTTAAGAACACAATATATAAATGGAATGAGATTCAATCATGTTCATGATGAATAAAATGTGATACAAAAACCCTTCATATTATGTAATGGTGTAACAGATGTGACCTTCACATTAATGACCTACTAATTATATTAGTATTATAAATGACCATTAACAGCAATGAACGGGCATCACATCGAAGAGAAGTCATCTGCTCCTAACAAAGTCTAGGCTCATCCAATAATGTCAGAATTCATACTGCCTCCTGTCCAGCTTTGACAACATCTCTATATTTGGTCTTTGTTTCTCACTCGACCAGGCAACAGGCCCTGAGCAAAGAAAATATGCATAACCCAAAGTACATTTCAATTCATCCTGTTCTCCAACCTAGTTAGATTCGATGTATCTGACCAATGTAGACTTACCCCCATAAGTGTATTGTATACCAAACTGATAGATCCTTGAAAGAGTGATGTTTACCCATTGTTATTTAGCACAATTCTTTCTAGTATTAGAAACATCACCAAAATCAAGATGTAGCAGAGGCTTTTATAGTTTTTTAATTTTAATTTAATAGAACAACAAATATATAAATGTAGATTCGAACAAGATATAAAAATGAATGTTAGAGTGACAACGAATCTTAGAGTGACTAGATGAATTCACATTGGTATTGATGTCACCCGATTGTAGGGAGCAGCGCTCGGTGCTTCATGTTATAAACACTTGCATCAAATAATGAGAAATACAATGTAAATTAATTGGTTCCTCCAGCATCCTCCCTCCTTAGCTCATGACCACTAAATTGTTAAGTCCACTAAATTCTAAATGGGATATGAAATTTTACTTTCTCCAAATGAAGTTTGATGAGGTTGGAACCATTCTCAAACATCCCGAAACAATCAATGGTAATGTTAAAAGAAAATGGTATTGGGGCACTTGGCCCTCCCCTTTTTGGGAAAACACATCCCCATACTGAGGAAATATTTCCTTATCTATTGCCCCAAATTTCCCCCAAAGGAGCATGTCGAGAAACATTTCCCCAAGCATCCCCCTATCCTCAAAGCATGGGAAATGTGGAGGGCACGCCCCCCACCCTGGGGGGACGTGTCCCTATGGAACATTGATTATAATTGAGGGATGTGTCCCTGTGGAACATTGATCTACAAGGAGCACAATGACTTTATTGCTTAGGCACACAGTCTGCTTATGCACTTACTCTCTTCCTCCATATTTACCTTTTTCAAGGCATTTTCATATTTACAACCGCGTGGAGATTCTTTTGGAGCTCTACAACCAAACAAGATGATCCATACGAAGCTAACAGAAGAATTGTAGAATATCAGTCACCAATTGCTGGCAAATCTACTTGGAATTATTTTTGTGGTAGTGCCTTCTTTGATGTGAACCCAAAGGCACCCATGTCCATCCTTGCAATGGCATGAGCTGACAAAAACTGTAATGCAAACAACCCTAACCCTAATTATGACATCGGCTTAAGGTACAGTTCGCTAAGAAATGTCATGAGCAACTATTGATGTCATGAAAAATAGGAAATCCATCATAATGCAAAGGTTTTGAGGTGACTTCGAACTAGTTCTACAAGAAATCTAAAAAGGCTTCATGATCCTTAGCATAGTAATGAAGCTAATGATTTCAATGCTAACGACCTTCGTGAATGAGCAATCAAGGATAGGGAGTCTTCACTCCTCAGTGTTGATACCATGTTAGACGACATTAAACATGACAAAAAATAAAGACGCTTCGCACCGCACAAATATATAAATGCAATGATCCAAAGTATTCTTTTTAAAATATAAAGCAATAAGGAGAATGATGGAGAGGAAAAATTGAGGTTGTAGAACAAGAAATAGTCATCTATCTCATGAAGTTAAAAAGAAATCTTCTTTGAATTTGATGATCTTAGCTGACCATTACTCATTACAATTTTCCAGAAATAAAATATAGACATAAAGATGTAAATATTTGAGCCACCTCGAAAATAGAATGACAATGTATCAAACGCGCAAGATTACACCATTGATCATAAATATAGAACAATGAACTGTAGTTTTTTCATTCAATGTCATCAAAACATAATACAGAGATAAGATGACAGATGGGAATGCTAATAGCAAATACAAAATAGTGTTCTGTGACTTAAGACAGAAACTGTGAAACACCATTGCTCAGAAAGCTTACTGTTTTTCAACCACTACACAAACATTATTGTTCATAAATTTTACCGCTTTTCAACCACTAGAGATTGGATTCACAAAGAAACTACGAAGTCTTTAGCTAGATTTCTGACTGCAGTCTTTTGCAGGAAAAAACATATAGCCAGCTAATATCCAAATGTCATCCAGAATCATTAAGAATGAGAAAGCTGTGTGAAGGCCATATATACAGCAAACGTGTAAGATCAATCAGCAATGGTAGATGATCCAGCTCAATACTAACAGCAATCGAACATATCATAGTTATTGGGCTGAAATATGCAGTCATGAGAAGAGGTGGACTACCCAGATCAAGAGATCAACCAAAGGCAACAAAAGAGCATTAAATTGCCAGCACCTCAACTGGTGCTATGAAAAATATCAGTTAATGTTGTGAAGAACAATTACAGTGAACATGCATGAGATCTTACTTAAGGGGTATGTTGTGATCCAAAGAATTGTGCATCTTGGAGTTACAAGGTGTTCAAGGGAAAGAAATAATTAGAAGAGGTGGACTAGCAAAATCAAGAGATGGTCCAAAAGCTACAAAAGAGCATTAAATTTCCAACACCTCAACTGGTGCTATGAAAAAGATCAGCTAGTGTTGTGAAGAACAATTACAGTGAACATGCATGAGATCTTACTTAAGAGATATGTTGTGATCAAAGAATTGTGCATCTTGGAGTTACAAGATGTTCAAGGGAAAGAAATAATTAGATTGGTGAAACTTGTGGCCCATTTAGGCAGGGAGAGACGGTGGCCATGTATGACACTCTGGATATGTTTTCTATCATACATATAAAGGTTAGGCATGGTATATTCTATCTTATATATAATCAATCTACCAACTATTGGCTACACTTATGTAACACAATGGTAGTTGATAACATGTAAAGTTTAAACATCTCCATCATTTTTTCTGAGTCTTTGACACATTAAAATCATCATGACGGAATTCAAATGCTCAATAGAACTATCAAAATAAAAGCCAGACTATTACCATGTTTAGCATTGCCCTGTTATGATTTAAAATTTCTAATCTTTTGGTATCAAGAATTTACATATAACTGCTTGTACAATGTCCAAACCCAAATGAGAATGACCAATACAACGCTCAATATTATTTCTCGTCAACTTAAATAATGCATAAAATATTCTCCTTGTTGCTGCTGCTGCCTGAAAGCTGACGGATCCAACACAAATCGCAAGTCTAATGTATTATAAAAGCACACGAGTACAATGAACTGCCCGAGAATAGATATTGCATGCCAAAGCTGGATGGGAAAAAGTGTTTCCAGGCCTTTAACTGAATCAAATGGCATTCTTAATCTTGGATTTGAACTCTGCTAAAAATTGATAACAGATGCAGAACAGAACATAAGATAGATCAAGGGCGGAGAAAATATGACTTGCTCACATATCACTGCTATGAATCAGCATTTCCCTTCAATCTGAAATTGCTTCAAAACCAGCCAAAAATGAGAATTCCCAAGTTTTGTTTCAAGCTGCTGTATAACCAGTAGTAGAGCAAAACTTCATACCGAATCACACTTTTAAGAATTCTTTCACATGGAATAATCTGGCTAGACATTGCAAAAGACCTTGCGAACCCCTTGGAAAGTATTGAAATAAACAAAGCTAACCAGAACAACACCAGAACTTTCCAGTTTGTTTCGTGGTAGATTCACTTTCTGCTTCATGCAAAATGACTGTTTTTCCATTAGTTAATTTTGATTCAAGTTTCTGTTCCTGACATGACAATACTTTCCTACTCAGAATGTTGTAAATTTCTTTGACAACTGTTTGAAAAGCTACTTGGACATTTGTAGAATCCAGTGCTGAGGTCTCTACAAAATATAAGTTCTGAGCCTCTGCCAATGCTGCTCCTTCTTCTGTAGAAACTTCTCTGGCATCCATAAGGTCGGTTTTGTTGCCAACTATTACTGTAACCACATTCATATCAGAATGCGCTGCAGAAAAATAGGCACAAATGACTCATCAATACGAAGAAAAATAAGCCAAGAGAAAATATAATCAAACGAAATGCAGAAACAGATGAATAACCAAGGATCATGAGCAAAACAAGGGGCAATTGAGAAATGGCAATAAGACAGGAAAGCGAGAAAAATAGGATCAAAATGCATATTACAAGAACAAATAAATAATTACAGAACTTGGAACATCGATAATTGGTGGACTGATCTCAATGTTGAGCAACTGAGTACTTTTCATTACTCAAAGTTCAAATCCCATCAAAAAACTTAGGAAACGATACAACCTTTGGTCATCACCACATATAGGATAAATTGAAGTTGGATGGAGCTACAAAGAATGTAAAAAATGAAAGTACTCTGATGTATACATTAGCACTCACTAAGGGAAATGCCTTAACAACAAGGCTGAATTTTGAGCAGTTACGGATGAACTTTTTATCTGCTTTTGAAATGGTTTGTATCAGCTGGGAGTTGGAGATCCAGCCTGATAATTACTTGAAGGGCTTGGTTCAGGTTGTGCAAACTCAAAACACGTTTAAGGAGATTCGAACCAAATCAAATACTGCAGAAACTGGGAGCAAATATGGAACCAGCTACAGTGAAAATTGGCCAAAGTTAAGACAGAAAGATGGAACACGAATTGAATTGGAACAATTTGAACTCTTATTTTATATCGAGTAAGGAACAACCAGGAATGTCGTATCAATTAGGAACGGAGAAGTCAATAGAAATACCAGAACTTCTCGGAAAGACTTTTAAGAGGGCAAACACGATGCAAAAACACAAAAAGAACAGAACTGTCTCTTTTAGATGTTAATACTTACTGTGCAGCTCATCGAGCCACCGAGAAATATTGTCGAATGTCTGGCGCCGACTGATGTCATACACGACAAGCGCTCCCACGGCTCCTCTGTAATATGCCGAGGTCACGGCCCTGAAGCGCTCCTGGCCGGCCGTGTCCCAGATCTGTGCTTTGATCTCTTTACCATCGATTTCCAAGGTCTGTGTCTGAAACTCCACTCCGATCGTGGATTTGGAATTGGGATAGAACTCGTTCCGGGCATATCTTGCAAGTAGATTGGATTTTCCCACAGCAGAGTCGCCTATTAAAACAATTTTGAAGAGGTAATCTTCTGGTTGTTCTTCACCCGCATATGACATCATTTTAAAACCTAAAATGTATCTTCAATAACCACAATCGACCGATTCAGGCCTCGACGGAGGCAAGAATACTACGGAAGAAACCGAGCTTTTGAAATGCAGTTGATAATGAATTTATGTTTAAGATCCGAAAAACACCATTCAGATGAACACTTAGGGCTGGCCGCAACAACAGATGAGCAAGCACAAAGAAAGGCTTGATATGAAGAAAACCATGGAACAAGTAGAAGCGAAATATATTGTCCTCAAGTATCAAAACTTAGCTTTATCAGCAAGGAATCCACAATAGAGTAGAGAAATGGATTTGGAAAATTCTCAAAATAGAGTCAAATTTCTATCAAGAGCCAATGAAAATGTGATCAATACATGTCCTAGGGTCTCCGGAATAACAACTCTGCTACGAAAAGCAAGAATCTTGATAAATTTCCAGAGAAGCTGATTTTCCACATGTCCTAGGGTCTCCGGAATAACAAGTCGGCTACGAAAAGCTAGGATCGTGACAAAATTGCCAGAGAAGCTGGTTTTCCGTTAAAAATCAGGTCCGCGCCGAGGTTGCAGCTCTTCATATACTAAAGATCTACAGGAATGACATACGTATTAAATAACATATCGTGATAAAGCTGAATCTCGCAAAAAGCACAGAAACAGAAACTTCTTGCCAGAAAGCAAATAGACGCCCGAAATTGGGCAAATGCTATGAAGTAAAACACTAATAGCAAAATCGGACACAAATATAGCACACCTCCACAAAATGCCGAATTTTTTTACAATTTTTTGTGATCGATTAAATGAGCCGTCAAAAAACAATGCCAAAAAAACGGAAGAAAGATAGCGCACACGTTACCTTGCAAGACCAGAAAACTGACAACAGTGATGAGAAAACTCACAAAGAGCACTTCGAAATTTCATGTCCCTGTAAAGATTTATTATTGTTGCCAGAAGCTTAAACACAAAGACAGTCCAGTGTGGAGTGGAGGAGTCATGAGCCAGCTTTTATTTAATGTAAAAGTTGCCAAATTCGCAGTGGGGCCGAGCCAAAAAAAATTAAAGCGATAAATTATTTACTTACTGTCTACAAGATCGGGCACGTATATCGAAGACACGGAAGGGCTTCTCTATTATTTCCCCAACTTTTGCGGGCCTTTTCGCACATTCGCTTACCAGTCTGTGCCTTCCTCCGTCGTCATCGACAGCCCAGGTCAGAACACACAAAATGCGACGGATATAGACGCCAACCAGCGTTGTAACGACATTTTATATTTTACGGACATAAACGTTTTTTCAGCGTCGGTGCCCTCATGTGCTCTCTATTTTACTCTACGTGACTGCGGTCCAACCGCTAAATTTGGGGGAATTGTGTGACTACGGTCTAGCCGCTAAATTTGGGGGAATTATGTGATAATGTGATAGTTGGACACCTTTCATGTGAGGGCTATTCTCGCTGAACTGCCAGCGGAAGTTGCACGTTGGACCCGTTGGCCTAACAGACTGGACTTTGTAAGCATATGTTGGTAGCCTAAGTTGCATGGGTTTTAGTAGACATACTTTATATGAATGCTCGCTTTTGCCATGTTTTGGCAAAAGGCATGACGGACCCAATTTGGTGGTGCATAATTTATGTTCAAACAACTTGCATTTTGGTTAGAGGTGGTTAGAATTTAGTGTTTTGAGCCGCTCTTAGCAACCATTTTTGGCATTGTAACCTAATGTATTGGATAAGGAAGTGCTTTGGATGTAAGAAGAGTTTTATTGAGTGTTGGTTGATAACTTTAGTGGTTAGGGAGCATGGTTTGTTTTCTTATCCATTTAAGTTCGATTTCAAGGGATATGTTTGGCTCATTGTGACAAGGTTCACAAAGTAGGTACCCCACCCACACAATGTCTCAGCGCTTGCTAAGTAATAAGTTATTAGTATATCTGGCTTGTGGCTAGTTGGATATACTCTTGGTGTTATAGCGGTAGCTAGAAGATTGATCCTAGGCCTCGCCCATATTACTCCAATGTGTGACCAATTCACCATAGTTAGAACAAGATGAGTGGGGCACATTGTGCCTAGTGGCTACAAATTCTATGGAATTGTGTTATGTGGAGATGGATGATTAAGAAACTACCTGTAACAACGTCCTTGGTACTAGCTCCAAGTTGTTGAGTCATTTGGGGCAAGTTAAAGTTTAAAGCAAAGAAAACAAAGCACTTGAAAATGGATTGGAACCACCGAATGGGCTAAAGAGAAATCAATTTAGCCACCTTTTGAGGAAAACATAGAGGTTGATCAATTTTGAGGGAAACTGAATCAACAACGAAGTTTGGGATAAAACAAGGACTTTCGTATTCATTTGGAATTTCAATGGAGTTGGATGATTTATATTCACATGTTGGATGCATTGTTCAAAGTTGAACGAAATGGTTGAGACTTAACACTATGCTTTAGACACCATAGTTTTGGGCAATTCACTTATGAGATAAATCGAGATGGGTGGTGCCATTGCTAGTGCAAGTCACTAGGTTGTAGTGGATTGTTTTGGGAACACAATTTATCTAATGGCAAGAATGATGTAGCGACCATTTAGCTTGTGGGTTAGTTTTTCAAGGTGATTGTTTCTTAACTATTGTAAACGAATGTTAGTGGTTTCGCCTTGATACATTTTCCACAAATCCTAACACCTTAGTTATTGTCGTTGTTTTATGGATTTGACTATTAAATGGTTCAAGTAAGATTTTCCCCTAGACAGGTTCCCATGAAATGGTTGTGTTATATATTATTGTTGGCATATGTGTTTGCATTGTTGTGACTTTGTTGAAATTTTAATGGTGGATGACCAATGGAATGAATAAATGGTTGAGTGTGATGGTATGTGGCTAATGGAATGACTAATGATGATGATGATGACTAGTTAGTTAAAAGTGAATTAAAAACAAAAATTTGCCACGCCACATATTAGATGGAAAAACGATCTTCCCAGCTACAAGATGTTGTCACCAGGATTTGTGCAAGACTCAATCAGGTTCAAACACCCATTGGGGCCATTTTTATATCCCACAATTAGCTCCCACGCTCAACCCCTCCCCATGAGGTTTGAACCTATGACTTGGTAGGAATTAAACCCACACAAACCAACTAGTGTACACCTCATGGGTATGCAAAACTATTTGTTAAGTGTTATTGGTTTTCTAGTTAGGTGTATTCTAGTGGTTTGATCTATCTTTATACTAATTAAACAAACTTGTCTAGGATGTGTCACACAAACATGGGAGAGAAAAACAAGAAAACATTAAAGTATTGCTTAGGCCTATGACATTCACATGTGATTATGAATCCTTAGTCATATGTCTAAACCATGGTGTTCAATAAAAGGAGAAGAAAATATTGTTAACATTAAATGAACTCTCAATATAGAGATATGGCAATGTCATTGATAGCATACTATATGTAGATAATTCCAACACTGTAACAATACAACATGTGTCATGGCATAACAATCACAATCAAAAGATGGTTGACAAAGCATGACACTTAAAAAGGTGGCAATGTTAGCACTAGAGTGAGGGAGGATGTTATCACATCGACTGAAGGATTGGCACCCCAAATCTAATCTCTCTCTCTCTCTCTCTCTCTCTATATATATATACATATATACATATATATACAATATATACATATATATATATTATATATATATATATATATATATATATATATATATATATATATATATATATATATATGAGAGAGAGAAATAGAGAAAGATTAATCACAACAAACTCACCCAACATTAATGTTATGAAACACAAACATACACATATGTAGATAGATTATTAGAATGAGACACCACACTTACACGAAGAGGAAGACCCAATCTCCAGGGATTGGATGGGAAGTGGAGCCATCTCTTGATTTTTGGCAGAAACCAAGAAAACTAGGACAATGAAACAAGGTGGAAGGACAATGTAACAACCCTGGTCAAAATTCCATGTAATAAAGTTAATAAAGGAAAAAAAATAACCAAGGTCATGGAACACATATTCCAAGTTGAATGGTGGGCAAAAACATCCTAGTGTGGGTGTTCATTCGGTTTCTTATGGCTAAGGAAATTGGAAAAGGCTTTGGAAAGGCAAAGTGGCATTAATTGACATTTTATTCATGAAAATAATGGAAATTAGGAGAAAAGGAAGGTGAAAGGTCACAAGTTACATGTGAGGAAGAAAATGACAGAAAAATAATGGAAATTGAATAAAATAGAGCCCTCATTAATAAAAAGACTTATGAGGATCAGTTTGCAACCTTTTGTTAGTTCAGTTTTGGAGCTCTCTCTCTCTCTACTCTCTTTCTCTCGTACTCTTGGACACTTAGAGCATTCTTGGAGCACTCTAGCATTGGAGGAAAGAAGGCAAAGGAAGGACAAAAAAGAAAGAGGAAGTAAAATATCAAGTAAGGAAGCGCAGGATCAAACGGCTACAACGAGATTACTTGCAGGTATCAACTTGCATGTATGATATCCTTGCTAGTTTAGGCATGCATGGTACATGCATGTGTGTTTTTGGTTCTCTTGCTATCATTGGCATGTGTTTTGCAAGGTGTGACAATGTTCTTCAGCCTTGCCTTGCCATTTCCAGATAGTTATGGTGTGATGGGTATCTCTTGTTGTGGTTGAGTTGGATTACTGGATGGATTCAACGCCGAGTGGGGTGGTCTCAAGATAAAGCCATGGAATCACGAGGTGTAATATACGGTAAAGTTGGATTGTGAATACCCTTGATTGGGCCTAAGAATCCCTTAACCGGTAATGGCGGGATACATAGTAAAGCCTAGAGGGTGGTGACCTCGTAGGTCTAGGAATCCCTTGACTGGTAATGGTGGGATGCACAGTAAAGTCGAGAGGTTGAGACAGACAAATTCCTCACGGTTTAGGTGGAGAGATCCGAAGGCATCCATGCTTGTATGGGCCTAATGATATGGTGGGATTGCAGTAAAGCCTAGTTGTAATGATGAGGGTTTTAGGCCTAAGAATCCCTTGGTGGGATATACGGTAAATCCTTAGGAAGCCCTGGTTGGTTTTGTTGTGAGTCCCGCATTCATGCTTGGAATATGGCACAAGGGTGATTAGTTGAAAGAAAGATTTGGTTCAGCCCAATCTATGGTCGAGTGGTTCATGGAAGTCCTTGACTTGGTTGGATTATGCATTCATTAATAAGAGCTCATTCTCCTTTGGTATTTCATATGTAAATTTACTTGTTCTTATGTGGTATTATGGTTGTTATATCCTTGTTATTTTTGTTGGTTATATGTTGGTTGTAAGTATGGTTTATAACAAATTTTGGTTATGGCTCTCATCATGATTTGGTTAGTACATGAGATGTGAATGAATATATGACCTAATAGATGATAATGCGACTATTGTGATAAGGCAACAATCCTTATTTATGAATCTCAGATAAGTATGAGACCCCTATGCTCAGATCTGTTGTTATGACATGTAGATTTCATATTTGTGATATGTTTGACGAAATGCATGTCATATCTAGTAGGGGTCTGGTCAAGTCCTTGTACCAATGCTTGCATTATTAGCTTTTGTTGAGATTGCAACAAGATGATGGAGCTTAGTGAAAAGAGTCGCCTTCACTAAGTGGGCCCGCAGGCTATTTTTGGCGCAAGTCTATTTTTAGACTATGTCTATTTTTAGACATATGGATCATGTCTATGGATTGCAGGGTGCTGTTTATGGATGAT
>APFE031091673.1:0-12648 GCA_000404065.3 Pinus taeda | reverse complement strand
TAGACTATAAACTGTGTCTTATTCTCTTGGAGCACTTCAGGATGAGCTACGGATGTGGTACATGCAGATCCCAGAAGTAAATACGTGGTTACCTATGGGATGACTAATATTTGCATGCAGGACTTCAGTTAGAACTCAAGTGAGTTGAGTTTAGTGGACTGGAGGTGCAGTTGATGGAGTTGTGTTCAGTTTGGCTTTGTTAAACTGGTTGTATTTAGTCTAACTGGCAAATAGACTAGAGATGAGTTGGGTGAATTAGTTATTAATTAATTCACAAGTTATTAACTCATAATACAACTACTGAATACATCAGTTAACTCAGTTGCATGTCAGTGCATGTTCAGTTCAGCAGGGACAGGTGTTAGAGAATCAGATTGCTATCAGTTGTGACTATAGTTGTGCATCAGATCTTGCACAAATCAAGGGATTGAGTATGCCAATGAGTTTGCCCACGTATTTACCCACATTGTAGCTTGTGCTCACGTGATTTTGCCAAGTAAATACGTGGTTTCCTTGGAATTATCATCAGTTCTTGAGCAGGTATTGAGCAGCGGAGGCAGGCAAGCAACGAAGGAGATTTGAGCCAGTGATTGATTCAGATCTGAGCTGTATTGTGTGTAACAGAGGTGGAGAAACTTGTGAGAAGTATTATGCTGTGTAATGTTACATGACTCAATCATTAATATACAGATAGTTGGGGTTTTTAGCGAGATGCTTTCCCCGGGATACATACTGTGTTAATGTGTGAATGCTCTTGATGCTTTATTGTTATTGATGCTGCTATATTGATGATCAACATAGAGGAGCTTATGTATTGTGTATGTTTTCCACAATAGTACATGATCAGGATAATCTCTGTTGAATATGTGTTAAATTATTAAAAATTTCTACATGTGTCAATTGTGTCCATATTCCATTCCACATCATCCTATGTAATGTAATGATGTATTTATAAGAAAAGGGAAAAATGTAATGTATGGAAGTCCAAAAGTCATATGTGGAATATGAAAATTCACATAGTCATATATGGACAAAATTCACATACAGAAGTCCAAAAGTCACTTAGAATTTCAAGAGTTGCTTATAATTCCAAAGGTAATAATATAAGTTCAAGAGTCATGAGGATAGCTCAAGAGTCATGGGGATATGAAAGGTCATTCTTTGTGTTATAAAAGAGGCCTCCTAACTCAAGGAGAGGGCTTTTGGAGGCCTAAGATTTTGAGAGTTGGTATTGGCTTCTCTACTTGACATAGGAGAGAAAACTATTCTTTTGGAGAAGAAATAAGTGACTTAATGTTCCACTGCTTGAGCTAGTGGCTCACCATTGTAACTGTGTACTTGGATCTTTCACCTAATAATTGAAGCTCAATTAGCCAACACATTTTCATGCATCTATCATGAATATTGTAAGGTTTGTTGGATACCTATACCAATAGGTTTCATATTTCATGATTGGCAAATTCAAGTGCCAAATATGCTCCACTTTGCTGCTACAAAGGTTCTATATTTGCAAGAAAAGACAAGGTGTGTATATGTCTTCATACTCATTAAAGTTCTGATGGATGACCTAACAGTCCAATCTGGATCATGCCATGTTTTCAATTTATGTTGTAGAATAGAGAAAGAAATCTGTCCAAACTGTTTAATCTTGGCAGATCAGTAGTTAGGTAGAGAAACTAAGGTTCCCAACTGTTTAATCTGGGGCCTTGGAAGAAATAAGGGTAGTGCTAGATAGGAAATGAAAGCAAAAGCCAATGGAAAAGAAAAGGCACATAAAGGGTTTGCAAGTTCAAGTGCACCCTCCAAGAAGTAATAAAAAATGCTAGGCAAAATAGTTGGGTAGGTAGATGGGGTTGCAGAAATGGTGTCCCTTCCAAGATTAAATTTGCTATCCATGCACAGGCAAAGCAACACAGTGGGGCATGACTAACTTCCCTCTTCTATTTTGTATATCACTCATTACTAACACCCCTTCACAAGTTGTGTATACAAGAGAGACTCAAGGCTTTATGGTGGTGGTTCTTATGGCCTTTAAAAGCCACATTTCTTGTGCAAAAATCTTTTCATTTTGATCTACTCTTTACACTAAGTTGCTTTCAAGAAAACTTAGTTGTATTGGCCTCCATTCACATTTTCCCCCCTCATTAACCTCTAACTCTAGTATCTAGCTCCCTATACTTCACTTCCCCTATTATTATAACACCATGGTGTATAAACCCTAAACAATGTATAAATATCCCTTCCTTGGCATTATAGCCATAATTTCCACCCCCAGGGCATTGAATTAACATCTGGTTAAGGTCAAGAACCCAAGTCTAACCCCTTGTCTCCATCTGAGCCTATCTACCTAGTCAACTCTCCATTTTTGCCTAAAAACCCCTTGGACAATCCCTTTTGAGCACCCTTATACCACTAAAAGGCAAAAATATGATGAAACCCACCTTCCCCGCCTTACCCTAAGGTCGGGAGCCAATATGCGCCTTTTTCCATATAAATCCATCAAACCCGCTTATCCTAAGTTTTGCCTCCATATGCCTTGTATGAAAAAATTGCATGGAAAACCTTTGTTTTGCCTTTTCCTAACGTCGCCGGGCAAATATGATTTTATTAAAGAAAATCATAAAAAACTATTGAAAATCATTCATAAACTGGAGGGTCCCGCCTGGCGTACTTGCCGATAAATATTATATTATAATCCGCCCGCTGACTATTATCCTCCGTGCAGCTTGTTGACCCGATAACCGTCCGATCGCGGCCTTGCCAGATCTACGGCCAACAAGAATTTTGGAGGGGCCCAACGTCCGACCTTTAAAATATGTTGACCTTATCCGCCGTGCAGATTCCTTGCCCGACATCCGTCCGATCGCGTGCCTGCAGATCAATGGTTCTCGTGGATTTCGAAAGGCCCCTGATGTCCGACAGATACCTTCTGATATCTGTCAGACGATGACGTCACGCGTAGCTCCCAAACTCCGTCGGAGCCCCCTCTGACAGATTCCTTTCCGTGCAGGAGGGGGCCCGATATGGCGACACCTGTCCACCCACGTCCCCACCCCGCTGTCACCTACGTCAGCGCCACGACCGCGCACCCTGTCCTCCATTCGTCCATCTGGCCGCCACCTCATCGCCCCCGTGGACCGGTCTCAGGCTGCCACGTCACCTGATGACGTCCTACTGACATCATCCGACCCGGACCCACATGCTGACGTCACTCAAAAAGTGCGCCAATAAGCCAAAAAAGGCCATATTTTCACGATTTTTCGCGTTTTTTTATCATTTTTGGTAAAAGCACCTCTGCTCTGTCTGCATGCATATTATGACGAATAGTTTACCAGCCAATTCCAGACCATCCACAGAAGCTCAAAGCGTGAACCCAACTACTGTTTCGTCCTGAACAATTTGTCAAACAGGTATTTGCCCGTCTACCTCCTTACAACCTGGTTTATTCACAGTAAATTGTAAAAATTACCTCAACACGGCACAAGCCTAAGAATTCACCACAAAACCAAGCATATCCAGCTCCCCCTCAAAGGATTAAAGGTCGAAATCTACTGGCAGAGCCATTTCGTGCTAAAATTCTAGTGGAAACCCTTCTCTGTTCGCGCAATCGTGAACTCATAACCTGCTCCTAAATTATCAAAGGAGGTCTGCTAAATTCTGTAAGAAGCCTTCTCAAAGAGCCCAACAGTATTCTATTCTGCTATAAATCAATCCTGCTACTTTGCATTCCTCTGAATTCAACTTTCTTAGGTAGCACGTTCATCAGTTGTCAAGAAACATTCAAACAGACATGGATACCCCCTCGGCATCAGTAGCCCTCAATGTTACTCCCCTGAATGCCCCCCAGAGAGAGATGGATTGGCAAGATTTGGCAGACCTAGATTACCAAATCTCAGAGGACCGCCCATCTAAATGCAAATTCCATATTCATCTGCTAAATGAGCTCAGAGCCAGACATAGAGATGGAACAGATATTCTAGGTATTTGGGAATCCTCCCTCCCAATTTTCAAGCTACCTCAGGTCAATTAGTTCCCTGACCTCATTCACCTATGTGCTGTTTGCTATGACCCCATGCAGAGGGCTGTGCTCAACCCTCAGGGTGCAGTAGTGTTTTATACAACCCCTGAGGCCATCAGGGAGATGCTCCAGTTCAAAACCCAAAAGAAATTGGTTCCTTAATCCCTGTTGGACCTAATCAACAAAGGAGCCAAGATACTGACAGAAGCAGAGATCCTAAAGCTGAATCAATTGTTTATCAAAAACTCTGACACAGTGCTGCACCCTCCCATTTTTGATGGCTACCTAAATCAGCTGGGTCTGGACTTGGCATACATGATAAGCTCAGTCTTGGGATACAAATCAATGGAGTTTATAGAGGAAACTGTACTAGTGATGATGACAATGTTTTCCCCTGGTAAGACCCCCATTTGTTATGATTATGCTACATATATCTCAGACAAGATACATGAGCAATTTCTGCACTTGTCCAGAGAGAGGGTGTTCAGATACACCTCATACATTTATCATCTCATTCTGTACCACCAACATGAGAAGTTCTCCTTTGAGATCAAGAGAACTGATGCAGCAGGCAATCCTAGGTCAGTGGTATACTGGACCTCAGTCTTCCACATTCTCGCATACTCTCCATACACATACTTTGAGTTCATAGACCTGTTCATCCATCCAGCTATGTCTCTCTTTGTAACATCGCCCCCTCCAAGACTATCTGATGAGATGCAGAGGATTCTGCAGCTATCCAGTGCCTACAGCATAGGGGATTGGTATTTTTACCAACACTTCACTGTGATCAGAATATATGGGTGTGAGCTGCGCCCATACAAGCTGCCCAGGTATGTGCCCATGAGACTCTTTGCCTTGGAGTATTTCAGGCAATTTGGCAATGCCGATCAGGTGCACTTTGCAGGAAGAGGTAAAAAGGCACAGCTCAAAGTTAGAAACCAACTTGGCCACTTTGTCCTAAACAAAAGAGAAGGATGGAAAGAGGCAGACATGATGTTGGAAGGCCTTGGCCTAAAACAAAGCTTCCTTTGGAAGCCCTATGACCCTAACAACTTCATATCCCTGAAAAGGCAGAAATGCAAACTTTCTAGCTATGAGCATGAGAGCATGCTCCACATTCAAAGACATGCCAACCAACCAAAGTGGAGAAGAAACACACTAGAAGAGTCTGTAACTCAAGAAGAACTAGTTGAAAGGGCTAGAAGGCATTTGTTAAAAATGGCTGACTTAGAATGTCCTTCTCAGGTGCTTTCTCTGCCAAAGCCTCAAACAGGAGCAACTGCTTCATCCTCTGCAACACAACAAGAGGCAGTGCAAACTACAGATCAAGAGTAGAGCAAGGGCAAGGATAAAGTTATGGAAGAACCACAGGACCAACAGGGCCAACAGGGCCAACAACAGCAGCCCCAGCAGGAACAGCAACAAGGAGACCAACAGGGTCAGGAGAAGCAGAAAGGAGAGGCCCAGATGGCTCCCCAAGACCAAACAGCGCCAGTGGCACCTCCGAGGTAAGACTCTAGGGTTGATTCCTCTGTCCTCCAAACCCCTCAAAGGGAGGACATTAGCAGGAAAAGAGAAAGGGAGACTCCCCTCACTAAAACACCAGACAAGAGGCAAAGGTTAAATCCCTTCTCAGAGGAGGAAATGCCAAGCATGGAGGCTTCTGCCAGCTCCTTGCAACAGGAGCAAGACAGGGCAACATTGGGAGAAGTGAGCTCCTCAGGGCAACAACAGGGAACAGGTGCAAGCATAAAACAACAGTTCAAAGATGCCAAAAGAAGGAGTGAGCCAATAAAGATTCGACTCTACAATCACCTGCTAAACATGGCACCTGCAAACCAACAGAGGCTCATGTCTGCATTTGATGTGCAGGAGGGAAAGATGACAATGAGCCGCTTCACTCCAACAGTGCAGCAACCACAAACAGCTGCAGACTACATCAGGACTAATCTGGAGGTCCTGTCAAAAGACATCCACCCAATAGATCAGATTGAGCTTCACAAACAAACGGGTGAGATGGTCTATGCTACCTTGGCAGATAAGACCTTGATCAACTACAGGCTGCAAAATAGCCTAAACAATACTGCAGCACAGCTTGAATTGGAGAAGGCATCCTCCCAAGCTAAAGATAACAAGATCAAGGCCTTAGAAGAAATAATAATAGAGTTTGGGCATGACCCCAATGATGTTAAGGCTGTACAACAAGTCCTCAAGCTAAGGGATGCCGACATGGCAGCCATAAAGAAAAAATTGAAAATCCCACCAACTCTCCACCCACAGACGGATGAGGTTGCCCAGCAGAGGCAAGAAAAGGATGCAGCTTCCTTATTAATGACATTATACAAGGAGCTGATCGAAACACAAGAAAAGCTGCAGGAAACAGAAGCCACAATGGAAGCAGCATTGCAGCAGAAGGAGGCAGGGCAATCTTCCCAGCCACCTCCAGAAACAATAAACCTTGAGGAAACCCCTCAAGGCATTGTCCCTCCAAACCAACAAGTGCAACAAGAGGCTCCAGATAGCACAACACCAACCACATCAGCACCGACAACAGAGCAGGCTGAAAGCCTGGACATGCAGAAGCTCAGAAAAGAAATACAGGTACTGGAGTCCCAGATGTCTGAGCTAAGCCAAGCCCAGGACAATCTGGCAAAGATAAATGAAAAATATGATAAATCAAAACAAAATGTGGCTGAGAGGGAAAGGGAGGTAAAGGCCCTGAAGAAGAGGATTGCTGAACTAGAAAAGGAGCTCACATTGGATAAAGCCACAGCAGAGCTCAAAAAGGTCATCTGGACCACCATTGGCCAATCAATAACAAACCAATGGGAATATATTGAGGCCATATATGAGCAAGTGGCACTCATAGGTAGAGCAAGAAAAGAAATGCAGAGGGCAAGGGCATCTCTAGGCAATATGCCTGAGATTGCCCCCAAGATGATAGAAGTGTTGAACTATAGAAAAAGTTCCCAGCTGGTAAGAATGGGGATTGGAAACAGGACTGAGACTATCTCTTTAATCAAAAGAGTCCTGACAATGAGAAACCTGATTCAGACCCTGGATAGAAGAATCCAGGATATGCAAGCTGATATTAATAAATTTCAGAACAGGTTCATGGCTTTACAGGACAGGGGGCTCCCCAGCCTATTAGATTCAGGAAAATTACTCTCACATGAGAAATATGTCAAGAGAGTAAGCAGTTTTGCAGCAACACAGATTGCTGAGGCACCTAGTACATCTTCAGAAGCAGGCCCGGTAACAGGGCAGGTTCTTTTTAATAGAATAGATAATTTATTTTTTATTAGAAATGAAATTGCACACTTATTTGATGAGCCCCCTCACTTTTATAAGTATACAGAGGCTGATGAGACCATGGGGTGAATTTTGAAACATCAATTGCCTCCACCAGATACATGGCAGGAATTAATAAGATTGCTGTTGAACCAAAGTCAGTAATCACGATTTTCTCTTCAGCAAGAAGTTTGCATCTCATACACAGCAGGACAAAGATACATCAGCAGGTATGAAGACGCTGAGCCAACTCAGCATAGGTACACGGCCACAACAACAGCATCAGCAGGCACAGGTGGCAAGGCCAAGAAGATACAAGAAGTTAATAGCTGCACAGACATGTCATTCAACAATTACGTTAAAAACGCTCAACCGACTCTGTGAGCCTCAAAGGTCAATATTGCTCTGACAGGAGTTAAGAGCCTTTATAACTCATTTAAGATTGTAATAAATTCTCATCTGCAAGCCCTGTACGAGTAAAAGAAGATATTTTCCCTCTCAGATGACTCAATGCCTGAGATATTATGTAAAAAGACTCCTATATATATCCCCTTGCGTTGGTTAGCAGGGGTTGGACTCCAGATGTAAGAAATCTCTTGATATCTATTATGTTACTCTTGTATTGAAAATCTTCAGACAACTAATACAAAAGATGATGGGATTTCCCAAAGCATTGTGTCTTTGATGTCTTGCTGGTGTGGCTGAAAGGTGCAGGATTCCTGTGTATTCCATGGCTCAATAAGTTTTCTTGTTACTCTCTCTTATATATGTTTGTTATACTTTCATATATCTTTCATGTTTTCCATGTACTCAATACCTAAATAGCAAGGAAAAAGAATAGTCTTAGGATTTAATCGTTGATTACCCTGAGCTCAATCTAAGCTATTTTAAATGTTTTCCTCAGTTATGGTATCGAAAGAGTAATTCTTAAATGCTACCTTTCATACTATATAATCACAATGCTCTATTATTTCAGGAATTCAAGTAATTGCTCCTAAATAGTAGACCTCTTTCCCACTACCCAGCTCAGTAAAGAATCCTTAAATGCTCTTTGCTAGCTGTTTATCATTTCACCATCACAATTTATAGTTTGTTTGATGAAATACATACAGGCCCTGTAATTCCAGCTGCACTAAGCCAGGATCTCAAGGAAACAACAGCTACAGACCCCATTGCCCAATGGATTAGTCTCACCTGCAGATAAAGCTCTAAAATTATCAGAAGCATCCTCCCAACCAAACATAAAAAAAACAATCAAACATTCACTTCATAACTAGCCTAAAACTCCATTAAAATAGTGACAAACCTCACAGAGAGAGCCCTCTCTGATTACAACTGGGCTAGGAGCTGTAGTCTAAAGATTGGTTAGTGGTTACCCCGGCCGTATTCCCTTGGGAGTCATAGGGAACAACCTGGGTGTTAACATAAATGGCGACTCCACTGGGGATGCTTCAGGATCTGGAGGTGACTGTATATCTACCAGGAATTGCACTCAAAGTCTGAACATCAGTCAAGAAACCTTCAAAACTGCTCCCATATAAACATCCGCAGCCTTGAGGTAGAGCTGACTCAGATATCCTTTATACCCAATACAGATACACAGAATCCTTTTAACCTCCTATCCAGTCCTTGCTATACGAATCTTTCAAAAAACTCAAAGAGGACTAGCTCAGAAGCTGGCTCCCAAGAAGAATATTCGGTACACTAGGGCTAATCCTGACCCCAACTGTCCTACTGTCTTCAAAAATCCCAATACAATCCCCAAACTAATTAGGAATCAGCAAAAACAAGATAACCTTGCTGACCTTAGCCCAGAGATAGATCACCTGAACCCAATCCCCACTCCAATCAAAGTTCTATTTCGTTCTACCCCTAATTCCCCTAGCTCTCCATCAACATCTTAAAGCTCCCCACCCACTTCTTCTTCTCCTACACATATTCCCTTGACTAACACTCTTAATCCCTCCATACCTGTTACCCCTGTGGTACCCATTGTTCCTTTTGCCCCAGTTGCCTTTATCAACCCCCAAAATCTTGTGAATATGGCTATGAGGTATGCACCTCTCCAACTACCTGCCAATCCTATGGCCTTACCTCAAGATTACCAGGCCAAAATCTCATATTTTGACTCCACTGGCCCCTATTCAGCCATTCAACATGCTAAGAGAATGCAAGATCATTTTGAAAATTATGAGATAGATGATGATACTGTGAGGATGAGAATACTTGTCCAAAGCTTAACAGGAGATGTGAGAACCTGGTTCAGATCACTTGCTGCAAATACCATCAACACCCCTGATGAGCTTTACCAATCCTTCACTAATAGATGGGAGAAAAAGAAGGACCCTCTACATATACTTGGAGAATATGACATGATTAAAAGAGGTCCTCAAGAGACAGTTTTGGAATACTGTGCTAGGTTTAATAATGTATATAATGCAATACCCCAAAACCTAAGACCTCCCCCTGACCTAGCCTTATATAAATTTCCAGATGGGTTTGACCCAGACATGGCTTACCAACTAAAAGAAAGAGCCCCTCAAACCCTTGAAGAAGCTCAGAAGGTTGCTGTAACAGTTGAGGCAAACCTGATTGCTAAGAGGAACAGGGCCAGACTAGAAAAGAGAGTTGCCTTTAAGGAGGAACCCTCAGCCTTTGACCAAAAATTAGATGCAATAATTTCTGGTATGAAGAGGTTGGGCGACAGGGTAGAGTCTGTGGAAAGAAAGTCTTCATGGGAGGCACCACCAAATAATTCTAACAGGAATCCAAACTTCAGGAGGAACCAAAATCCTAGTGGGGGCAAAGCTAACAATGATCCAGAAATAAGGCCTCCATTTCAAGAAAACTATGCTGAAACATCCACATCAGAAGAACAAGTGGATGACACCCATATCCACCTAATGGGTCTTGATGATAAGCACCAAGTCTTCCTAAGTCAAGAAGATCATGAGGAAGAAGACAGTAAACAATTTCAAACAAAGTCAGGAGAATCATTTGACTTCAAACAAGGCTATGACACAGCTGTCTATGAGGTTCACAAACAATACAAGCTATGAAGCAGGACTGTAAACATTACACAGCCTGAGAAAACCAATGATAGAATACAGCCCAAGGATGCCATAGTAACAGAACCAATGAATGCTACTGATTCACTCACTAAGGAAGTAACTATTGAAGAAATTACTGAGCAAATACCAAATCCACTAGCTACATCATCGGTACATTCCAACCCAAGCAAAAGGCCTCAAGAGGTGATGGAGAAACATAAGCCCAAAAATCAAGAGGAAACCTTACCAAATAAAGAAAGGGGGCCCACCCATAGCACTAAAATCCAAACTGAGAAACCCTTTGACTTGGAAGCCGAAATTGGAAAACTAAAAATAGCCATCCCTCTGGCAGAGTTAGCCAAAAATGACATCTATAAACAGCAGATTGAGAGGTCTCTCCAACTCACTCAAAACAAAGACACTGTCAATGTGGACAATGTCAATGTGTTGGATGACACCCCTGAATTACTGTTTGGCCCAGAGGTCGATGGAAAAATAGCAGGCTCAGGAATCCTACCCTTTTATGTCAGCTTGCATATACATGACAAAATATTACACAATGCAATGTTTGACTCAGGTGCATCTCATAACTTGATGCCAAAATCTGTCATGGAAAGGCTGAATTTAGATATTACTAGGCCCTACAAGGACCTGTTCTCATTTGATTCTAGCCAGGTCAAATGTCTAGGACTGATAAAAGACTTATGTGTGTCCCTAGTCCAATACCCTAACAAAACAATCTTGATGGATGTGGTTGTTGCTGATATCCCACCCAAATATGGGATGTTATTATCAAGATCATGGGGGGCTAAACTTCAAGGGTCCCTTCAATTGGACATGTCTTATGCTACCATCACAGTCTTTGGTCAACCTAAGAGATTGTATAGAGAGTCTCTAATGAAATACATGGTCAGCACTGCAGAGAAGCCTCAAAACTTCCCCATATATGCTGTCCATTTCGACATAGACTCATACATCCTTTTCAATGACAATATAGGCAGCAACAACAATGAAGAAACTCAGATGGCTAAAACAAATCAGCCTGCTGATCAAGGAGATCCTGATATACAAATACTGGTTGAATCAAACAATGCAAATATTCAAGATCACAGAACAAATAATAGTGAAACCAGGATACCTGAACAGGATCAGAAGTCAAATAAACATACTGCTTCTCAAGAAACTAAAATATTCCCACCAAGTGAGAAGGGTGCCATGGAAGCCAAACCAAAAAAACAGCCCATACTCCAACTCACAAATCCATATCACAGAAATATTATTTAGCATCCCCTAGCACAAGAGACCTTATGGTTCCTGGAATTTGATGGATCAGTGAACAAATTAGGGGCAGGAGCTGGAGTTTGGGTACATAATAAACATAATAGCCATGCAGAAGGCAGAGCTTATAGACTAAACTTCAAGTGCACCAACAACATCGCTGAATATGAGGCCCTTCTGCTAGGCCTCAAGTTGGTACAATCCCTGCAAGCTACAAGAGTATCAATCCTAGGCGATTCAGACTTAGTTATCCAACAGGTCAGAGGCAATTTTGTTACCAATGATAAAAGATTCAGATCTTACAGGTCTGTTGCTACTGAGCTACTAAAGTCTCTTGTTGAGTTCCAGATTACCAAAGTTCCTAGGACTCAGAACCTTCATGCTCATAGTCTAGCCATGTTTGCAAGTACTTGCAAGCTCCCTTTTGACCCCCGTCACTGTTTTACAGCTGAAGTAAAACACAGACCATCAGTCCCAAACAATATAAAGGACTGGCAGGTGTTTGACAATGACACACAAATCAACAATTTTCTGACTTTACAAGAAGAATTTTCAGGTCTGAACATAGACACTGAGTCAGCAATTCAATCACAAATACTTAAAACAGAAAATCAATCACAAATGCATGGTGAACACAACAGCCAAGTAATATCACCCAAAACGGCTAATCAAATGCTACATCCTACAATCTTCAACCAACACAACATACAAGAAATCCAACAGGTTGAATATGAGGAGATAGCTGAGTATGAGACTGAGGTGATACAATTAAAGAACAATTTTCTTCCAATAGGCTTAGCCCCTTTGGAAGACATTTTTGACTCCAACGATGTTCCCAACAAACCAAAATTTTAGCCCCTAAACACTACTATAGAGGAGCATACCATTGGGACAGTTGATCAGCCCAAAATCATAAAACTATCTGCTGCATTACCTCCTGACCAAAAGCCCAAATACATTGACCTTTTTAAGGAGTTTCAAGATGTGTTTGCATGGAGTTATGAGGAT
>APFE031091671.1:39694-64865 GCA_000404065.3 Pinus taeda | reverse complement strand
CTGATGTATAGTTGCTTTTACTAGATTTCATGCTTGTGTTTGTTCTCTCTTTGCATGTGCAGGTGTCCATCCACGAGGATAGTGGAGGATCGTGACCGACCAGAGCGAAGGAGTGAGAGTGGCATCTCTTCATCAAACAAATAGCGTCGGAATCCAAGTAGGTGTTCATTACCCACTTTTTAATTACAACTAGGAACTTGCAGAGTAGCATTGATTGATTGTTGCTAGACCTGTTCTGGGCTAGTAGGGATCACCTCTATCCGTAGAGGGGATTTACCTCTCCAACAATTGGCACATCTCTACTCCTCAAAGAATACTAATTTTGTTGTGCTGTCAAAGTGTTCATATAACCCCGCTAATAATCATCGGACTCAGCCTCCAAATCTGCATCATTTGCTGGTATGTAATCTTCATCCCTTTGGGTGTCTGGAACCCCTACATATTCTTCATCTTCTGTCAGAAAAATGGGCATACCATCAGCAGTGAAGAAATAGTTTTCTTCAACTACCAGATCATCATCATCTTCCTCTTGCATTCCCTGAACGTAATTCTGCTACAAAGGAGTTATGATTTGCTATTGTTGTGCTAGTTGGTCTGTTTCCTTTTGTTCTCTCTACTTGATCCAGAATTGGGGCTACTGATGTCCTCTAAAATTTGGATTCTTGATTTGTGGTTCAGATCTATCTGTAATGGTCAGACGGTCAACCATCCTCTCCACTGTTCGGATCAAAGTATCCATCTTAGCATCTGAAGAAGATTCTTCCTCTTTTATGGTCATTCTTGCCCTCTTGGCCAACAAATTTGCTTCTACACTTACAACGTTCTTCTACATGTCTTCTAGTGTGGTGGGATCATGTCACTGTAACTGATATGACATATCAACATCGAAACTATCTAGAAACTTGAGAAAGGCTAACCCCTCTGGCATTTTATTGTTGGCTGGAATAGCATTATATACTGCATTAAACCTCACACAATAATCTTGCACACTTACACTAGCATTCCTTTTGATATTTTCATACTCAGACAAAATTTGGAGTCTGTTCTTCTTTATCTCCCACCGGTCTAGGAATTGTCTATGCAGAATTGGCAAAGTGTTGATAGAGGTTGCTGGTAAAGCTCTGAACCATTTTCGAACTTCACCTCCAAATATTTGCACAAACAATCTCATAGTCACATTTTCTACCTCTACCTCATGAAGGTCAAAGAAGTCATTCATTATGTAAACGTGTTTCTAAGCTGTAATGCTTTGAGTGGCATCAAAAAGAGGTATTTTACTTTAGTAATCAACAGGCATATCATCAACATTTAGAGTTAAAACAAGGGGTGCATACCGGGCAGCCATGACTCAAGGTTGATTTGAAACAATAGTTGGACCACTAGGGTTTAATGGAGTGGTTGATGGAGAAGTAGGGGTGATAGGTGCTTGATAGGATATGATAGTTTGAAGGGGAAGGGTAGGTATAAACTGAAGTTGGGAATGAACTTCAGAGATTGATGGGAATAATGATGAACTGAGGGTAGTGGATGCCGATTTTGAAAGCTCAGGGACATTCGCAGCAGTGATGGATGATTGATGGGAATTTAAGGTATACTCGTCAATTGATCTATTTTCCTTTTGAATTTCAAGATATGCAACAAATTTTGGGTCTAGAACTATATCATCAAGTGCAGTTTCAGATTTGGTCCTAAACAAAGAAAGGTCAAATGACAAATCAAAAGAGAGATTTTCTAAGAACAACCATTCATCCGAGCAAGAATCTACTTTTATTGAAGGGGTCAAGCTGACTGAAATTTCTTGTCTTTTAAGTTTACTTGAAATCATGTTAGGGTTATCCACTATTGGGGTTGGATTGGGATCAGGATTGGCCCTAGTGTACTTTCTTGAAGCTAGTGTGCTCAAATTTTGAAGTGTTTATATTGTTTTACAACTTTCTCTTTCAGCCTAATAAATTCTAAAACTCATCATCCAAAGTTCAAGAATTTATATGGAAGATGTTATTGGGGTGATTAGTCTTTTGTTCCCCAGTATGGTCGCCACTACGTTATCACCTAGATTGACCTCAGGCTGAAGGGAGGCAACTTCTAGGGTAACCACAAACCAAGTTTAGCCTTGGAGCTAGCCCTACATGGTCACGGGAGGGCTCTCTCCTTTAGAATCTCAATCGAGATGACTAGATCAGGTAAGGATTTTAGGCTAGGTATAGTAGCTCGAAGGTTTTGATTGAATTTCTTGGTGTTTTGCTGGATCAGATGGAGTTGGGCAGTTTAGGTTTGGGAAATTAGGTCAAAAATGCAGGGTGTTCTATGGGGAAAGGTAGGCATAGACTTTAGCACTCTACGCTTAATGGTGTGAGGTGTTTAATACTGATGAGGAGCTGAGGAGAAAATAACCATTAGTGGATCCATATATCATGACCTAATCGAGTGATGAAAAAATTATAGTATGGGACTCCTACTATGAAAATGCAAAAGAGCAGATTTTGATCCCTGATGGAAGTATGAAAAGACAGACACTAACAATTACAAAGCAAATGCCCAGTGTAACATTAGGCAAAATATGTTTTCAGATAGAACCCATTGCAGGCGAGTGGAATTACATCCAGTCCTGAAGTTCATAAGCATCTTTTGAAAGGATGTTAGTAGCAATGTATGGACCAACCCATAATGGTTGAAGTGTACTTCCCCCCCAAGAGATCATGCTTTTGATCGTAAATTAAAATGAGGTCACCCTCTTGGTAAGAATGAGGCTTGATTTTTTTTCATATTGGGCTTTGACTCAATGCTTATGGGCTTCGAGAGGCAATGTGACATCTCTAAGAGTCTCATCCAGCTGATTTATGGATAACAAGCATTCTTCTTTAGATGTGATGTTGGGCAAGAGTTTAACAACTAATTTTAAGGAAGGAATCTGGCACTCGATAGGGAGAATTGCTTCCAGGTTGTAAGAAAGGTGAAATGGTGTAAAGCCAGTAGAAGTTTTTACTAAAATTCGATATGCCTAAAGATCAGGATATAACATGAGGTACCAATAGGTTTTATTATTTCCTACTAACTGGAAAATCATGGTTTTTATGATGCCATTGATGGCTTCCACTTGGCCATTAGCCTATGGGTAGTAGGGGGATGAATGTTCTTGCCTAAAACCTAGCAATGATGTTAATTCAGACATCATATGGTTCTAAAAGTGGGAACCATGGTCTGTAATAATCATGCGAGGCATGTCGAAATGATAGATTACCTAGTTGAACAAGAATAATGTTGCAGTTTCTCCATCAGCCTTAAAAGTGGGAATGGGTTCCACCCATTTCGTAAAGTACTCCATAGTGACAATAATGAAGTTGTGTCCATTAGAGGAAGTGGGGTTGCAGGTGATGAAGTCAATGCCCCAGTTAGCAAAGGGGCCGATGGAGATGACTGGGTGTAGGGGGGCTAGGGTTGTGTGCATTTGCTTAGTAAATATTTGGCAAGGATGAAACTGCGGGACTACAATAATAAAGTCTTTAAACATGTTTGGCTAGTAGTATCCCGCGCACAAAATTTTATGGGTTGTATACATGCTAGAAAGATGGCCCCCACATGCCCCACCATGGCAGTCATTTAGAACCTATTCTTCCTCGGCATAAGTGAGACAACATTGAAGAACTATATCAGTGACACAATGATATGAATTATTTTTCAACACTAAATAGTGCCTAGCTTGGTGGTAGATGTGGCGACGGTCTCCTAACTTGATATCTAGGTGGAATCATTGTGATTAGAGGTAGACAAGAATTTCTACATACCGAGTATCAGGTTATTCGATCAGATATAAAGATTCACCTAAAAGAGGATCATGGGCTACGTCATCTGGATTGACTATGGGAAGGCAAGACAATAATTCAGTGAAGGCTAAGGAATTTTTACATGTCGCAGTGGCGAAAACCAAATCAAATTGCTAGAGGATAAGAGTTCATTTGGAATATTTTCCTGCCATGACTTGATGAGAAAGAATGTGTCTCATGGGATTGTCGAAGTCGATGAGAGTAGTCTAATGTAGTAGTATATAGTGCCAGAAGCAATTGACAACAAATACAACTACCAAGGATAGTTTTTCCAAATTCTGGGCCCAACGAGGCTTTTTGAGAGATAATAGATCACACGATCACTAAGATCATCATGGGGTTGGACCAACACCATACAAATGGAGGATGGTGAGGCTAACAGGTATAAGAGAAAGTTGCAAGATTAGTTGGGAGGACTAAGAAGTGGGGTATATATGAGTACCTATTTCAAGGCATGAAATGATCATTGGACTTGATCATTCCACAAGTATGGTACTCCTTTCTTTAGCAGGCACATAAAGCCTTTTGTTAGTTTGGCATAATTCATGATGAATGGTAGTAAGAATTTTTCCTTCCCTTGCAAATGTTGGAGCTGTAAGATGGATTATGGTACAAGAAATTAAGTAATTTCCTTTACCTTATCGGGATCAACCCTTATCTCATGTTTGGAAAAAATGAAACTAAGTAGGCATCCATACTCGATAAAGAATATGCATTTGTACGTATTTAGAAAGATGTGATCGAACTAAAACCTAAGAAAGATTTCTCTGATATGAGCTAAGTGTTGGGTTCTCTTCTTGGAATGAGTTGGAAGGTCGTCTAAGTAAGCTTGAACAATGCGTCTGATATCATGAAATGCATAGTCCATGTCCCTTTGAAAGGTTTCTCCAACATTCTTCAGACCAAATGGGAGCTTCCTATATGCAAATATTCCCCAAGGTAAATTGGTGGTTTTGTGTTGATGCACAAGTTTTATGGCAATCTGGTTATAGATTGAGAATCCATCCATAAAGGAGAAGGATTCACAACTCACACAATCATCGATTATCTGGTCAATTCACAAGGTTGGATAATTTTGTTTTGGACATGTGGCATTCCAATCTCGGTAGTCAACACTGACTCGGATGGTACCCTGTTTTTTTATATATAGGAACCAAATTGGAAACCCATTCCATTAAGGGAATGGGGTAGAAAAAACCAGTACATAATAGTTTTTCCACCTTAGTCTTGATTGTTGCATTTTTGTGGGGGTGGACTAGTTGGAGTCTTTGGCGGATAGGCCTGGAATTGTCATAGACATTGATCTCATGCTTGAAAATAGACATATCTATGCAGGGAATTTCCTCATAAGACCAAGTGAATACATTGTGGAATTCCTTGAAAAGGCAGGTGAAGCTTGCAATTTCCTCACGATTTCAAAAGGCTCCAATCTGAATATTTTCCACGATACCTATTTTGACTGAGATTTCAATGAGCATTGTCTTTGAGACATTTCCCAGTTTCCGTTCTGAATGCAGAGTTTAGGCAATTGTGTAAATCAAGGGAACAACCTAAGGTGGCTCAAAAGACATGATTTTTATAGAGGTTGAGCCTGGATCTGATATTGAAGAATGGTGGTGAGAGGTTTCCCAAGGTCGCTCCTCTAAAGAGAAGATCTCCCCAATAGCTTCATTCATAAGTAGGACTTCATCGAGGATATAATTAGAAGGAGCCATTATGGGAGAGGATATGGTACCATTGGACGTAACCAGAGTGACGGAAGAATCAGATATGGATTGAATGGATTGGTAAGCTAATTCGACTGGTGAAAGTGACATTTGTTCTCCATAAGAGTCAATTTCATAAGGGGCTAGGAGGATCCAGGGATCAGTTGGGTCATGAGGAACGGTGGAGACCATAGAAACTATCCATGGAACCTCTGGTGGTGGGAGAGGAAAGCAGCCCATGAGGGAAAAACCCTTCAAAAGACCGGTACCAACACTAACGTAAGAGTCAAGTATGCCACCCACTAAAGGCACGATGTCGCTAGGCAATGGGGAGTAATCTGGGGTGCAAAAGGACATGCTAGGCATGGAATCCCCCCATAGCAAGTTTTAGGGCTCAAAGCCCAAGTTTTGGTCAAATGTATTGTAATACTCTACAAATTGTGGGCACAGAGCGCAAAGTATAAGTTGAGTCATAGGGTTGTCCACCCTAAGTATTGTAAAGTAATGTAATGTCATGTTGGCCTACCCATGGTCCATGGACCATGGGATTCTATAAGTAGAGACAGGCTCTAGGTTGTAAAGATAGCTAATTATAGCGAAGAAGCTGAATAGAAAAGATAAAGCATAGAGTAAGAGTCTAAGTGTATTGGGTCATAGTAGTAGGAAGAGGATTTGCAGCTGAGTGCGTAAAGGCCTGGTAGAGTCCACAGATGAGTGCACAGACCCTTGTAATTGAGTGCGCAGGGCGGTGTCGAGTCTATAATCTTGAATGAAGAATAATAAAGAGAAGTTGATTCCAATTTCAGTGCATCTACTTGTGTGTTTCTTTCTTTACATTTACATTGTTTTTTGCGTGCACTTATATGTTTACTGGATATACTGTTAATTATCACTAGTATGACACAGATAAGTTAAGTAATTTGGTAATAAAAGATTAAATAGCAAGGAACTTGGGTATAATACGGATTGCGCCTTGAGTAAGGCTGCATGGAGGCAGCATCACAGGTTGTGAGGGACCAATAGATCTGTGTAGCAACGTGCCCGCAGGGTCAAACCGCGAACCACAAGAAACTTATCAGACATCCCTAGGGTGTGGAAACTTGTTTCTAGCATGCTTCCATACTACTTCGGGTGAGACCTCAGTCCATGCTCTGCGGACTGTTGCCGAAAGGGCTAGTAGTACCAGGATTTTCTTGGCTAAATCACCTATGAACCTGGGTCAGGCCCATACAAGCCAACAGGACAACTAGTCCACTCTAACTATTCTCCCATCCAATGGAAGGAGGATGAGGTGGAAGACCTGATGAGCCCTAGTATTGCAGCAAGGATTCTGCAACTCCTAGGGCAACCAACTTTACTTTATCAACTCAGGGTTCATACAAACTAGGAGGTGATAGTGCTATATGCACAACAAATGTGACAACCTACTCTTGTCACTTCTCAACTGGGCCAATAGACCACTAGCGTTTTTAAAACCATTCTTCTATTGAATAGAAGGAGGCTCACTACTAACAGTGAATGTAAAGTTATCTTTAATTCTAAAATTAAATGCTTGCATATGTTAAGGAAATGAAAATGTTAAATAGAAAGTGTTATGTAAATGACATGAAATAACCTAGCTAGAAATTAACACACATTACTTGCAAAAGAGAGCTAATTTAACCTCTCATTCTATCATGTAGCTATGTGGACTAAGTAGGCAGGGAAATTATCCTAATATTGTTAATATCAATGTATGCATGCATTAGCTAAATATTACATAAAAGAGTCTTTTGGTTCTTCAAATTAGAAATGTAAATTTTAAACTTATCAAGTTGATCTTTTGCAGGGGAGAAAGGTATGGGAAAACTGGTCAAAATTGGCATTGATGGTTATGGAGGTCACATTGAAGGCTTTCCCTAGGCTCCAATCATTATTTCTACCCAGAATAGTCTAAAACAGTCTGCTACAGGGTTTCATGTAGTCGCTACAAAATTTCTTGTAGTTACTACAAGATCTCCTGGTTTACTGCAGGAAACTTAGCTCAAAGTTGTAGGAATGTAGGTAAGCTGAAAGGAAGTGTTGGGAAGGTGCAAAATACCCAAGGATTAGCCCAACTCTTTAGGATGGTTGGATTTTCTCAAGGTGACTACAAAATATAAAGATTAATTGATGGTTGGTGGGGTTTGGCGAGAGGTGGAGAAGACTTAGATGAGGGTGGGGGAATGATTTCTCCCTGCATATCAACAACTTCTGCAACAATGCATATTCATTTCTTCATTTATGCACAACTTTATGTAAATGAGGAAAATATGAGTTGAATTTGAGAAATTGATTTATTGATGGCTAGCGGATCAAATTTATGGAATGGAATTATTTCTAATCCACAACAAACTTAAGAAACCAAAATGACAATTGCAAGTGCTTCTAAGAAATCATGAATAATGAACTACTCACAAGAAACACTAAGCTAATTAATGACAAAAATATAACTCTACTTTTGGGTTGTGAGAGTGGGGCCCTCAAACCATGATCCCATGAGGGAGATGAGGATGAGACCGCTGTCACAAAATTTTTTGAAGTCTTTTCTTTCACCAATGTAACATTGGTCTACTTCTCCAACTACTGGAAGAAAAACTAACCAATCATTCAAAGACTTAAAAATTAAACAAAACATAAATAATTTCAGCAACTAATATATGATTCTAATTTAATGATACATGTACAAAAAGAAGAGAAACATCTGCTACTAGGGTTGGGGCCTAACCCAAGGGCTTCATCCCTCTGCATCAAATCAGTGTTGGATCAAAGAAACCCTTTTCATTATCACCAAAATTTCAAAAATAACATGAGAATAATAGTCACAATATCTTAAGCTTGAAACTACCCCTTGGATACAATAAAAATTCGAATCCTAATGAGGCCCTAGGCATTCTTATTTATACAACTAAAGCTACCAAAACGTTCCTTAAAATTAGGGAGCCTTGGCTCCCAAACTTGAGATTAACTTGTCTTCAACTATCATTGGCTTAGCTACCATATCAACGCGGTGGGCTTGGCTGCTTGAAACTTTGAGTTGATGTTATTTGGTGGAGGAACCTTCAAGTGACTGAGGAGTTAAGGAGGGAGATCCAATCTCCTAAAATCCCTCTTTCTTGTCTACTGAAAGTGTTTCTCATCCTCTGAGCAACTTAGTCTATGTCCATGTCTTTCATAGCTCTTGTGGCCTCTCTGACATCTCAGGCCTCCATTGATGGAGTTTCCTCTTGTGGATAAAACCCTGCATGTTTTTCTTTCTCCTCCCAATACTTTCTTTCCTCTTACTCTTTTATAGCTTCTAGCATACCCAATAACAAAGGTGGACTGAGTTTCAAACCAATCCAGTTAATTTTGAGTATGTTCAGTGCATTCTTATATAGTGGGGTCCTTTCTAGTGCATCTCTCATCCTTTCAGGGGAATGATACTCCCTAATCCTTAGGTTGTAGGGTAGGGTGCCCTATCTCCTTTGGCATTCTTGCTCACTTTCATCCCTTACCAATATCAAAGTGTTATGAAAATGTGTGATTTCTTTTTTTATGTAGCTAGGTATCTTGGTGCAAACCAGGGATCATTAGCGATGATGTTGTAGGTGCTAATGACAACCATAGAATTGATTTGTTATTCTCTAATGTAAAGGGGCTCTTTTTCTTCTCTTTCTCGCACCCTCTTCACCTCTTTAACCCTAGCCTCCTCATGAATCATCCCTGATGCAAGGGACATTAGTTATAAGTCCCCCAACTTTGCATTTGGTTCCCACACATTCAAGTCTATTAAGGCTAGGTTGGGCAAGCATAATTTAGATATCTTGACATTATCCTCTAGGGTGATTTCGTCACATAGCTCAATGAACTGCCTATAGTCCTAGAAAGGTATAGTTTCCCATTATGATAGTGTCTTTATCTGAAATTGTAGCCATTGATCCTTGAGGTACAAGGAATATGATTTTGGTGGCATCCTACACTAGAGTTCCTCCATGGAGAGGTTGGCCATGGTGGCCAATTGCCTCTCTTTTTCCTGTAACTGCCTCCTTATGTTATAGGAAAACTTGACCTCCTAATCAACTCAAAGGAGAAATACAAGATGACTAAAAGAATGTCCACAACTACAGGCCTAGAATCCACACTAATTCTCTCTGTACATTGATAACCTCCTTTATAAAGCTTTTTTACAAGCATAAAGGAGCGTTAGTCAACCTGCTAACTCTTGTTGTTAGACTAGGGGGAGCGTTAGTGAACTTTAGTGATGCTCAAGTGGTTATGCCAACGAATCTGCCATAAAATATCTAGATATTATTTTCCTAAATTTGTGCAAGAAAAGCAGGTAAACTCCAAAAATCAAGATATTTGGAGAAATTCTATTCCAGAAATAGAGGAAAATGGGAAAAATCTGGTAAAAGAGGCAGGTTCATGGCTTTTACCCAAATGAACTACAGGTGGAGTTGGATAGCCCAAATTCGATTGCTATATAAGCAATGAGAGGGCCATTGCACAAAGGTCAGAGCATTTAGAAGGATAATACATGGTGCTGTTGTGATATTGTCATATTCTTGAAGGAGCTAGATGAAAGAAGCAGAGAGAGAGAGGAAGAAGGGATAAGGAAGGCTGATACAACAGGGTTGTCGTAATCACTCTTCTGAATACAGGACTATAGTTGTGTTCCGCTACTCGAAGTGTCGGTGATATTGTGCATTTATTTGTTCATTCTGATGCTTGTTGTGTTCAGTAGATAAGTTACACATTATACATGTTTGTTACAGATTCTTCCATTAATTGTCATAAGTATGTGCTATGATTGGTTTGCTTCGTTCTTTTGTGCAAGAATCGTCTTCGAGCCAGTCAGGAGGAGTTCTTCTTACCACACGGAGATCCCCAAGTGAATCTATAAAGAAGTAATGGTGATCCTTTCTCCATATCCTGTCAATATATGTTAGATAGATGAACATGTATGTAACATGTACCTTTTGCAGATAACCTTACGGTCTGTCAGAAGTCCCAGGAAGACTTTCGAGGGTAGTTTTAATCTCATGAATTTTACCCCATAGCAGAACTGGTGACTCCACTGAGGACTATAAATTTAGTTCTCAGTTATCTAGACTCCTCTCATATCTCTTCTCTCTTCTATGAGCTTCCCGCTTCTTCATATCCTTCTCTGATCCACCATCTAATTTGTTTCATCCTGCAAAGTTGCTTTCTCTTCAGAAACTGATCCCAAAAGCCCACTTTTTGAGCTCTTTCGCTCACTAACGCAGGTTTCTAGTCTACACAGATCTTTATAAAGCTCTTTGACTATGCACAGGGAGCGTTAGTGGCCAAACTAAAGCTCTGTTTACACATAGACAGAGCGTTAGTGACCCAATTCCATGTTTTTCAAGAGATTTTGTGGACCAAAAGGGGGTGAAAGTTGTCCCAAGGGCTAAATTAAGATCTACAACAGTATCATGCTAACAAATTTGGTGTCTTAAAATTTATTTTTTAAGAAAATGTTTTAATTTTTCTCTCATAAAAGTCATTTTTGTTGAAAGAAAAGCTGATAAACTGTATATCTCCTTCTGTTGAAATAGTTGTAGGTTGCCTTGTTTTGGTTCAATAGTTGTTAGGAAATATGGAGAAAAGGAGCTTTCGGTTATGCAAAGTGTTTAATTACTTTAGATGCACTGATGAATACATGAATATGTGAAATGATATTTGTGTAGAATAAGACTTGTTTGCATAAGAAATTGAAAAATCTTTTCAAAGCATTGTTTTGCACAGTTTATCGAGTCGAGAGTCTCATCATATTCATACGTCAACACCCCTTTCGAAGAAAAATAAGAAAGTACACTAAAATTTACACTAAAATAAATCAGATACTCTTTTTTAGAACAAACCAGCATTAGATAGATTAGGACCTTAGGATAAGAGAGTGAGTCAACTACCCAAGGTTGAAAATCAAAATAGTGTCGTTAAAGAGTGAAAAATCCTTCTACACTCATATTACCAGGACCACTCCACTCACAACGGAGCAAAATACAAGACAACATCAGATTGTAATCAAAGGTAGCCCGCCTTCTTTTACAACTCCTTTGGGAATTCTGTGTAATGGGGGTCCCTTTGGGGATTTCGAAACTGAGTTGGGGACTCAGGTATCCTGTCCACACACCGTGCTATCTACGAGTATGTCCCTCCCAGTAATGTTCGTGATTTGACGTATCTCTAGTGGCCAATACTTCTAGGTACTTACCTAAGGTGACTAGGACGGGCTGTCCTGGTACCTCAAATGGACAGACCTACTTTGTCTTCATTTTTTGGGAGGGTGCTCATCTTCATGAGAGTACTTGGCCCCTTAATCTGAGGTTTGGGCGAAGCTCAAAAGTAATCGTAACCATACATTTCGCCATCCTTGTCTATTACTCATTGAGAAACTGGGTTTCATCTCTAGTAATCGCTGTTTATTAGACAAGGTAATTTCACTTTGTTTGCTGATTGTCATTTTTAGTGTATTTTTTCTTTTTAGGTGCTTGAGTGCTATCGTTTTTGAGACTTAAAGAATATCACCTTAAAACTTATCTAATAAAATTTACCAGTCCTTGTGGCTACATCCGACCCTCACCATCAGTCTAGACGGTTGTTAGGACTTCCTCCACTCACTGTGGAGGATCTGCCGAGATCCACTGACTCGGATTCCTCATCTTTGAGGAATCAGTCTCCTAAATCACACATGGGATCATTCTAGACGTCCAACGATTCTAATTTTCCAAATGATTTCTTTATGGAAGGATTTCTTCCTCATTTTAACACTTCGCTTACATATCTGTTGGATCCTATTATTGATCCTGTCGTACCAGTACTTCACTATTCACTAGGAGGAACTCTCCCATCTATTCAGTCAACACTGCAAGGGTTGTGGAGTTATAGGGACATTGTGAGTCCTCTACCACTTCCCCTATCAATGGTCATCACAACAATGGCAATGTGGAACCCCGCAATCCCATTTTTCCTGGGTAATGCAACTCACATAACACCCTCTGTCAGCGGAAACCAGTAGATGCTAGGTTCCACTCCTATGGTGCATCAAAGCATACCTTCGACTAGTGCCACATACAATGCTCCATATAACACTCAATGTGGCACTATGGGGGTGCTCCCAGTTTACCAAAATCAAGGTCGGTCACCAATGTACAGTTATAACCCCCAGATTCAAACATCTGGGGTGGTTCCCAATATGCACATGGAGGCGGGGAATCTCACAGTCCCCTCGTCATTCTGAGGCATGCATGGATAGTCACTGATTGACATGAATTTTCCCTCTGTCAATCAAAGCCATGTGGTTAGTTTTGTGTCGGTTGGGAATCCACAAGGGATTCCCACCCAAACCATGGGGGCACCCTACTCACATGCTCAGATGAGTCAAGGGGGCATCACTTATACTGGGGGCAACTTCATACCCCAGTATCAAAATCCTCATGGTAATCCACTTTACAACATCGTACCACAAAGCAATTGCTACACCACGCAGCCCATGTACACCATGGGGAACCAAATAATGGGAGGAGCGCAAAGCTCCTCAGGTCATCTGTCATCACAGTGGTCCGAGTCGGGGGCACCCAACTATTTTCCTTTTTTGGCAACATTGGATATCCCCAACTTATACATGTTGACAAACGACCCCATCTACCATAACCTACAATGGTCACCGATCCCGCATAAAATATCGATTGACATTCCTAAGTTCGATGGAAAACAAGGGGAGGATCTGGGAACTCACATCACCACCTACCATCTATGGTGTGTTTTTAACTCTATGGTGGATGACAGTGTCCAGTTGCGTATTTTTCCTAGCACCCTCATTGGCAATGATGCAAAGTGGTATATTGAGTTACCACGTGCGTCAATGAATACCTTTGATGCTTTAGCGATGGATTTTCTAAAGCATTTTCAGTTACCTATCCATTATGAGACAGGGATGAAACTCCTCACTTCATTTTGTCAAGGTACCTCCACCCACATCTCTGATCATATCCATGAATGGAGACATAGGTGGAGGTTAGTCAAAGACCCCATCCCTTATTTTCTCTTAACAGACTGGTTTTGTAAGTCGCTACTCCCACAAATCGCTAGAGATGTCGCTCTAGGTGGTGCAGTCACGGAGGACTAGTCCATACATCGTGCCTAGAACTTAGATTTGATCTATTCATAGTATGGCACTCTCTACAACATTATCCCATATGCTCCTGGTAACCCCAATCCTCCCCCCACTCAACACCCTAGAGCGCATGCCAACCAGATCGTCAGCACAACCTCCACGGGTGCTGTAAAACAACTCAGTGGGTTCGTTGACAAGTTGGCAATGGACCCCTCTACCAAAACGACTGCTCTTCCTACCACTGTGATCAACTCTGTGTCATCTACATAGAAATCCAGTGGCAAGAAAAAAAATAATAAGAAAAATACCGCTCCTTCTAAGGAGAAATCGTCTAAGCAGACCAACCCAAAACCGAAGGCCGCTGCACTTACTAATGCAGAAAAGGATAAAGGCACCAACTATTTGTGCAAAATCTGTCTTGAAGAACAGGTAACCTAGCATTGTCCACGTCTTCGAGAATGCACAGATTACCTTGCCAAGAAATATTTTGGTAAGGCACTTGTTGTCCTTAGAAATCCCTTTCCTAATCAATAACAACAAAATCTTGTTGCCAACCAACTGCAACCCATGTCAGGGGACAACGATGGTTTGCAACACCCTTCAGTTGGTGAAGGGAGTTCTAATGTTTACAAATTTGGAATGGTAGATCTCACCATAAGAGCCAAATCTTATGGATCTCCTATCACTATGGCAACAGAACCATTCACAGGTCAAAACCCATTGTTGCCCAACGATTTGTGAATTGCAAGGCCGGTTGATGACTTTGTAATCCGACCCCCCAAAGGGGCACTTCGACGCACAATGCACAACACATCTACACGTGCCACCAAACACTACAACATCGTAGAGGATTTGGGCAAATGTCATCGACTATGTCGGTGCTCGAAGTATTACAAACATGCCCCAGCCAAACGAAAGATTTTCTTTTGGCTATCGGGGCTATCGACCCTACGGATTCCATGCTTGCTATTTTCGACATGGACAAGTGTAAACCTTCCCTTTCTGACCAACTTGCATTCCAGGTGCATATCACCACGAAAGGTAAAGGTATACACAGAAATGTCATCGACGAAGGTGCTTCAACTTGCGTCATGTCAGCTTCATGTTGGCTTGCCTTGGGTTCCCCAACCCTATCCCCACTTTCGAACTCCCTTAAAGCTTTTGATGGCCACACCTTTGTCCCAAAAGGATACTTAGCCAGTTTTCCCATCACTTTGGCTGGGAAAACCGTAACGGTGGACATAGAAGTCATAGACAGAAAACTTGACTATAATCTCTTGTTGGGTTACAGTTGGACATATGCCATGATGGTAGTCGTATTTACTATCTTTCACATCATTCAATTTCCATTGGATGGAAAGGTTATTACAATAGATTAGTTGTCTTTCTGCACCCCTGATTATTCACCATTACCAAGTGGCTCTGTACCCCTAGTAGGAGGTGGAACTGACAGTTACGTTAGTTTAGGTACTAGTCTACTGAAGGCTTCTTCCCTCATGGGCTGTTTCCCTATTCAGCCGCTAAAGGTTTCAAAATCGATCAACATGCTTTCACATTTTCATCATGAACGGACCAATCCACGGATCCTACTGGCTCCTTCAGACATTGACACTTATGGAGAACAAATGCTACTGTCACCAGCTGAATTGGCCTATGAAGCCATTCAAATTGCATCTGAATCTCTGGTCACTTTGGTTTTGGCCAACGGTACCACTGCCCCTCCCATAACCGCTCCTTCTTTCGATCCACTCAATCAAGTCCTATCGGTGGACGAAGCTTTTAGAGAGATCACGATATTAGAAGAGTGACCTTAGGAGGATTCACACCATCATGTTTCGATATCTGATTTGAACATGATGCCACTTCAAATCCTATCACTTGATGCACATGAAATTGTTTCCTCACCGTATACGACTATCCAAATTTGGACTCGGAAGGAAAAAGGGGAAATATTTGACAAACATTTCTCCCCGATATTTTTGTCGTGACAGGAATCATGGAAAACATACAGAGTGGAGCCAATCACAATCCTGAGGAAATTGTGAGCTTCAACTACCTGTTTAGGGACTTTCGCAATGTTTTTCCTTGGTCTTATGAGGAAATGCATGGCATAGACCCTTCTAATGTCAAGCATGAGATTGAGAGAGATCGAGCATTCTTTTTATGTTATTTTTCTTGCTTATTAATCCAAAAACCCTCGAGTCTCCTTCTTTGGGCTCGTTAAACTACTACAAAGATGAATAGAGCACTGTTAGGGATATTTTATTGCTCTTTAAAAACTATAAACATCCCTGAGCTTTTGTCCTTGTGCTCATTAAATCTATGCAATGATAAATAGAGCACTTTTGGAGACATTTTATCGCTCTTTAAAAAATATAAACACCTCCGAGTTTTTGTAGTAGAGCTCATTAAACATATATAACACAACCCGTAAAGCACTTTTAGGGATATTTTATCACTCTTTAAACAATATAAACATCCCTGAGTTTTTCATCATTTGCACTCGTTAAATATATGCAAATGATGCTCTGTGCACCTCTTTTTTGATCTTGTTCTAGCTCATAAACTGAAAAAGACCAATGGAGCATTCTTTCAGGTACTTTTTTCAAGCTCGTTAAAAAATGAAAAATCCCTATTTTTTGTTACTAAGCTCATTAAAATGTCAAAACAAAACACGAGTTTAGTCCACCGCCTCATACTCGTAACAAAATGAGGTTGACATCTATTAGACAAAGGTTTCTGTTTATCCGGGTCCAGTAGATTAAATACGGAAAAGTAACCGATACGGGTATACTATTAACCTTTTGTCACACCCGTTTAACAACTATGACAAAGGGACCACCATGGAGTCTCTCTTTACGATCTTTTCAAACTCTCTAAAGATGAAAAGATCACCGAGTTGTCTAGTCTGGACTCTTTAAATACACATACAAGATATAGAGTCGTTCTTTTTATAATACTTTTCAGACTCTTAAAAGATGAAAAAATCGACGAGTTTGCCTGTCTAGACTCATTAAACTAATTAGATAGGGAAAAGAGTCATTTTTTTTGTGATCCTTTTCAGACTCTCTAAACATGAAAAGATTGATGAGTTTACCCGTCTGGACTCATTAAAAATCAGACGGGGAAAAGTGGAAATACAATCGTATCCTGAGGCATGGTTTGGCAGCAAAAGTTCCCTTGAACATGGCACTCCCTTAGTTAAACCATAATTTTGATAGCCTCTCAATATGAACCCTACCAACCTATGAGTTTTTAACCTCTATACCTTGATGCCATTGCATCTCCATATCTTAAACACTTTATAGTGTTCATGAATCTAGTGTTGTTTGGTTAAAACTGTTGTCATGCCTTCTATTGTTCAAGGGTCCCTACTTGTTTCCTCGATCAACTAACCCTACATATCCTTTCATCATGCCCTCCATTTTTTAGACCCAAAAGCTCAAAATATTCTTCAGAAAACAAAATCATCCTTGTCCGGTTTCGTGTCGACTGATGTAGGACACATCATTGCCTACCTTTCGACATGTTCTTTCCTATCGACTTCAATACTCTATCTAGGAAGATAACCCAGAAACACATTCAGTGCCTTGGTGCTTGCAGACATTAGTGGCAGGTTACCTTGTTCTTGATCATGGGTTTTCATCATTGGCTCATAGTTAAGCGATTCTACGAGTGTTCGATGACAAAAAATCTTTCACACTCGCTAGTTTGTACTGTGCATCTTGGAGACCATCACCATTATCGGTGGCCTTCCATGCATCTGCTAACAATCTCCATTATTGGTTGGTAATCAAATGATTTCGTGCATGTTTGATGTCAACTCATTTTATCACATTTACCAATCTATGATGTTCGGTGAAGCAGGAATCAAGACCTTGGGTAGACGCTTGCATCATTCAGCCTTGTTTCCACTCCCAAGATGCGATATTGGTCTTTGAAGACAGCCATTTCAGGATAATCTATTATGACACTGGATCTGCCCTGAGCCATGTTGGTGGCCAGCATTGTTATATCTCTGAAGAGAAAGTTACTCTGACATAGCTACTAAGCATGGCAATGCCTGACTCAGGACGTGATTTTAGCAGTTCATATATACGTAATTTTGTTGTATTAGGTTTTCCTTATCGCTCGAAACTTCTCTCTCTCTCTACAAAGATTTTGACGGGAAACTACAGTATTTTCATAAAGTATTTCGTCCATCGCCTCTGCCTCTAATCTCATACTTTAGGTGGAATTTGTTATAGGAAAAATTGACCTCCTAATCAACTCAGAAGAGAAAGACAAGAAGACTGAAAGAATGACCACAGTTGCAGGCCTAGAATCCACACCAATGCTCTCTATACATTTGTAACTTGCTAACTCTTGTTGTTAGAACAAGGGGAGCATTAGTGAACTTTAGTGCTACTCAAGTGGTTACGCCAACGAATTTGTCATAAAATATCTAGATATTATTTCCCTAAATTTGTGCAAGAAAAGTAGGGAAACTCCAAAAATCAAGATATTTGGAGAAATTCTATTCCGGAAATAGAGGCAGATGGGGAAAAGCTGGTAAAATTAGCAGGTTCATGGTTTTTACCCAAATGAACTACAAGTGGAGTTGGGCAGCCCTAATTCGATTGCTATATAAGCAATGAGAGGGCCATTGCACAAAGGTCATAACATTTAGAAGGATAGTACATGGTGTTGTTCTGATATTGTCATATTCTTGAAGGAGCTAGCTGAAGGAAGGAGAGAGAGAGAGAGGAAGAAGGGATAAGGAAAGATGATACAATAGGGTTGGTGTAATCACTCTTCTGAATATACGACTATGGTTGTGTTCCACTACTCGAAGTGTCAATGATATTGTGCATTTATTTGTTCATTCTGATGCTTATTGTGTTGAGTAGATAAGTTACACATTTATACATGTTTGTTATGGATTCTTTCATTAATTGTCAGAAGTATATGCTGTGACTGGTTTGCTTCATTCTTTTGTGCAGGAATCATCTTGGAGCCGATTAGGAGGAGTTCTTCTTACCGCACAGAGATCCCCAAACGAATCTAGAAAGAATCAAAGGTGATCCTTTCTCCATATCATGTCAATATATGTTAGATAGATGAACATGTGTGTAATAGGTACCTTTTGCAGATAACCTTATGGTCTGTCGGAAGTCCCGGGAAGACTTTCAAGGGTAGTTTTCATCCTATGCATTTTACCCCATAGCACCTTAGCCATGTGTTTTATATCTCTAGTTGAGATTTCATTATTCATTCCCTATCCCTTATGCTACTCAAATCTCTACCCATCTCTAGTAGCTTCTCTTCCGTATGGGCCACATTCTTTGATTTGGAAATTTTCATCCAACAATGTGATCTTCCTCTCTCTTTCTCAAGCTCAAAGAATATAGGGATGTGTTAGCCTCCTGTTGCGGTAGGTTACTCATATTTCATGATTGACATTTTTACAGGCCAAATATGTCATACTTTGCATGCTGCAATGCTCCATATTTGCTAAACAACCACCAAGCAAAAAAGGCTACTCAGAGTTCATCTAACTTCTTTCCAATTTTCAAGAGTCATTCCAGTTTTGTAGAATTTTCAGCTAAAGGGAGGTCCAAACAGCTTAATCTTGGTCTCCCTAGGTTTCAATTTCCTGTTTTAGAATATAGAGAAAGAAAATCTGTCCAAACAGCTTAATCTTGGCAGATTCTTAGATAGGTAGAGAATCAAAGGAGCCCAACTATTTAATCTGGGCCCTTGGAAGAAATAAGGGTAGTTTGTAGATAGGAAGGCATAAAAGAAAAAATTGAAATGCTGGGTTTGCAAGTCTAAATGCACCCAAACCAGAAGAAGAAAAAATGTTAGGTAAGTAGGCTGGGTAGGTAGTTTTGAGGTTGCAGAATCTTGATTTCTGTTCATTTCCATGTTTTTAAAGTATCATCTTTACTTAGGTCACAGTCATCAGGAAATTTCATATGGACGAGCTCAAATCAGATATAACTAACTTCCCTTTCTTCCTCTTCCCCAAATCATTAAATAATTTCCCCAAAAGAGGTCAAGATCTGCTTGATGTCTCTTAGTTTCATCATTCTCCATATCATTAGCCTGGGTGAAGATCTGCTTCACTCAAGGAGGATCCATACTTTCTCTACAAAGCTCTATCTCCCCTTTGAAGCCTAAGATCTCTGAAACTTAGCGATTGCTTGTCATCTCCATATTAACTACTGACATTATTATTTAACTCCCTATATTTTCCCCATCCCCCTACTAAAACTATGAAAATTATCCCCTTAAGTAAATATCCCCTCCCCCTGGTTGAAAATAACCATAAGTACCCCCGGGAATTGCTGAGTGTATTTGAAACTTGGCAAGAACCCTCATGCTGCCCCTTCAAACCATTTTCTAATGCAATGGACTCCTTCCAAAGCATAAAATTCCTTTTTAGGTTATCGGACCCCCTCCAAGGCCTCAAATACTCTTCAAAAGCACATATTCACTCCTTCCAATCGCAATAAACCCTTGTCGATTGCCTTAACATTCTTCCGATCCTGGTGAGCCATCTCGCATCGGCATATTGCAATTTTTTTACCACATAGGTGTGCCCCTTTCCTATTTTCCCGATGCGATATCGCGATATCGGCGATCGGCAGTCACAAGCATCGCATTTCCAAAATAAATACCTTCTCGTTCTCCGCCGATGTGATATTGCGATTGCATTGAAAGAAGTATATCGCATCGCAGAAACACATAAACTACCCTGCCGACCCGATCATTGGCACATCACCCTGCCATGTCACCTCGCTGACGTCATCCGCCGTACAGCTGACGTCATGCTGACGTCAGCAGCCAAAAGAAGAAAAAAATGCGCAAGCGTGAAAGTCGAGCTTCGGAGCTCCAAAACGAGAAACGGAGGCAGTTTTCGATGCGCGATTAGCGTGAAGTGCTAATCGCACATCACTATGAGAAATGAGCGATATTGGGGAATCTTTAGGGTATCTTTTGATTCCTTAGCCCTTTTTTCACCGAAAGTGCCCGATTTTGCCAGATGAAACGAATTTGAAGATAGAGAGAGACCATGAAAAGAGATTAAAGAGTATCAGGTTAAATATGCAGACAGACAGCATGCCAAAGAGTATCAGGAAGCAGTGGAGACCATCAATGTAGCGGCGAAGAATATCAGCGAAGATCTTAGCAGCGGCCCAAAGCAGGTGAAAATTAAACACCTTCCAGCAAAGTCAAATTAAAGGGCGAAGCCGCTCAAGGCTCTCAAATCACAGTTATTGCACATTTAACTCACACCAGAACAGAACTGCAAATCCCAAAGCATATTTATTCCAGCAGTACTGCATCAAGCCACCAAGGGCCACATTACACTCTTTTTGATCCAGCTACCTCTGACACAGTTCCATAGATATTTACCTGCATTTAATTTTGGCACAGTTTTAGGTTTAGAAAGTTCTTTTTGCAGACCTGTTTAGGTCGATTGTAATAAATATTTTGAGATATTTGCACTATAAAAATAGCCCTCAAGACTGTATTAAGGGTTGGTTGGTTGACAAGCTATCTTTAGCTGAGTTTGCTCCAGGAGAGACTCGCACTATAATACCTCATAGTTGCTATAATCAAAGACTGCTTATGAGTTTTGGAGAATGGATTGTTCACTGTCTTTAGCGGTTGAAGAGTGATTATGGAATTCTCGTGCTGTTGCATAACTCAATAAGTGCTTCTTACCTCTGTTTTCCATTCATAAGTTACCATCTAAAACAGCAGAAAAAAGGATTAGCTTAGAATTTGTTTAATTACACTCTATGCTCAATTTCTGTTGTTTCTTTATGTTTTCCTCAGTTTAGGCATAAATATGAATTCCACATGGCTCATGTTTTCCCTAACCTTATCACGCATGACAATTATCCAGGGATTCTTCATTGCCCCTAGATAGGGATCATTCTTCCCTCTGTTAAGCTGAGTGAGAGATTCTTAAGTGCCTCTCATTCCTTACTTTCCATTCATCTTTAGTTTGAAAGTTGTTTTATGCGCAACTATCCCGCTCCATATTCCTCTTGTGACCAAGAAAACGCTCTGGCAATCCTGACCCATGACTCCACGCCCAATGGTTTGAAACTTATCACTTCATATATTGCCTCTCTGTCTGAAAGCATTTTCCTTCCATCCAAACACAAACAAGAAACCTGAACCCGGCAACTAGCCTAAAATCATCATCAATAAAGATAGATCATAAAGAGAGAGCCCTCTCTGACTGCAGGTGGGCTAGAACCTGTAGTCCAAAGATTGGTTTGTGGTTACCTCGGCCGTATCCCTTCAGGAGCCAAGGGACAACCTGAGTGATAACATAATGGCGACTCTGCTGGGGAACTCCTTAGATAAACTCACTAAACCAGTCTGCAACTCCACAGAGGAAGAAACCGACCTTTGAAAGTCTCGGTCGACCTGTGTTTTTAGAAACATTTCCCAAAAAATAGATTAGAAGCTGGCTCCTAAAAAGCAAATGCGTAATACACGATCAAATCCTGATCCAAATCGCCCCGCTGTTTTTGAAAATCCGAATTTAATCCCTAAGATTATTAGAAAACAAAAGAAAAAAAGAAGACCCAACTGCTGCGAGTCCTGAAACAGTTCAGCTAAGCAGTGTTCCAACCCCTGTCAAAGTTTTATTTCGGTCAACCCCAAGTTCCCCTAGTTCATCACCCCCTTCTTGAAGCAGCTCTTCTACACCTCCATCCTATACTCCTACTACCACTACTACTCCTTCTACCCCGGTTGTTCCTGTTATCCCAGCTGCCCCATTTTTTCTGCTTATCCCCCTCATCATGGCTAATAGATATGCGCCCTTACAGTTGCCTGCTAATCCCTGGGCTATGCCTCAGGACTACCAGACAAAAATCACCTATTTTGATGGCACAAACTCCTACACCACCCTACAACATACAAAGAAAATGTAGGATTACTTCGAGAGTTATGAAATTGATGATGACAGCGTGAGAATGAAGATTTTTGTCCAAGGTTTCACCGGTGATGTCAGAACCTAGTTTAGGGCACTTACACCAAATTCCATATTAAACCCTGAAGCCTTATACCAGACATTTATTAACAGATGGGAGAAAAAGAAGATCCCCTACACATACTATCTGAATATGATACTATCAAAAGAGGACCTCAGGAAACGGTTTTGGATTACTGTGCAAGGTTTAATAATGTTTACAATGCAATACCACAAAATTTAAGACCTCCACCTGATCTAGCTTTGTACAAATTTCTCGATGGCTTTGATGCTGAGATGGCATATCAGTTAAGGGAAAGAGCCCCTCAAAGCGTTGCAGAAATGCAAGATGTTGCTGTTAGTGTGGAGGTAAATCTAATTGCTAAAAGAAACAGAGCTAGAAGTGAGAGAAGAACCACCTTCAAGGAAGAGCCCTCGGCCTTCGATCAGAAGCTAGATGCTATCATCAGTGGCATCCAGAGGCTGGGAGACAGAGTAGACAATGTTGAGAGGAAAACTTCATGGGAAGGTCAACAGCCCAATGCCATAAGGAACCCGAACTTTAGAAAAACTCAAAACACAAACGCTGGAAGGGCCAGTCCCGACCATGATATTAGGCCTCCTTTCCAAGAAAACTATGCAGAGGCATCTACATCCACTGAGCCCACATATGGGACTCATATGAACTTGATAGATTCAGAAAATTAACATCAAATCTTTCTTATTGAAGAAGACCGACCATACCCTGATGCAAAACAATTTCACACCAAGTCGGGAGAGTCTTTCGATTTTAAACAACGCTATGATACTGCTGTGTACGAGGTACAAAAACAATACAAATTGACAACAAGGACCATTGATGTCCTCGCATCTAGTAGAACAAAAGATAGCAAACAACTCAACAAAATTAAAGGAAATGTCACCATAAATCAACCAGCTAACAACTCTGTCCCAAGCCCGCATCAGGTAACTGTGGAGGATATAACAGACACACAGCCTCCTATTGATCGGCCTCTACCTCCCTCCTCCCCAAAAGAAGATCTGAACAACACTCCAAAAAATCCTCCCAAAACAGAAATACCACAACCTATCATACATCATGACATTGACATTCCAAAAGAAAACATAGAGAGTATGCCTGAAAAAGAGAAATCTGCCACTATCAACGCCAAGAACTCATTGGAAAAACCATTCAGTTTAGAAGCAGAGATTGGAAAACTCTAGATATCCATTCCCCTCTCAGAACTTTCCAAACATGATGTATATAGGCAACAAATTCAAAGGTCACTTCAACTACCAGAGTAAGGGATGATGTAAATGTTTTAGACGATACCCCTGAGCTGCTGTTTGGTCCAGAAGTTAACGGAAAATCAACATATGGACCTGTTCCACCTTTTTATGTCAGTCTGCACATACATGACAGAATATTGCATAATTCTATGTTTGATTCGGGTGCCTCACATAACCTTATGCCCAAAGCTGTAATGGAAAGGTTGAACCTTGATGTCACAAGACCGTACAAAGATCTGTATTCCTTTGACTCAAGTCAAGTCAAGTGTTTAGGCTTGATCAAAGACCTTTGTGTGTCTCTAGTCCAATTCCCCAACAGGACAATCTTAATGGACGTAGTAGTTGCTGACATTCCCACAAAGTATGGCATGCTCCTATCTAGATCGTGGGGAGCAAAATTGCAAGGGTCCCTTCAACTCGACCTCTCTTATGCCACTATATCTGTCTTTGGGCAACCAAAGAGACTGTATAGAGAAACATTAATGAAATATGTTGTAAGCAGTGAAGAAAAGCCCCAAAATTTTCCAATTTACTCAATCCATTCCGATATAGATTCTTTTATTTTATTTAATGATAACACCAGCCCTCCAACTGATGATAAGCTGTTATCTTTAGAGCAAGGAGCATACATCAATGAGGAATCGGTTGCCAATGCCCATGAAATTGTCTCAGCAGCCAAGGCAACCAACAAACAGCAAGAAGAACACCCCGAAACAGAAATTGTAAGTCCGCCCAATCCTAAAAAAAATGAAACTCTCAATACAAACCTCAAACAAGAAGTCACATGGTATTTGGAGTTTTATGGTTCGGTTAACAAGTTAGGAGCAGGGGCTGGAGTATGGATTTACAATACACATGATAATCACGCACAAGGCCATGCCTATAGACTCAATTTCATATGTACAAACAACATGGCAGAGTATGAAGCTCTTCTCTTAGGCCTTAAACTGCTCAAAGTCCTGGAAGCTACTAAAGTGTCCATCCTAGGTGACTCTGACTTGATTATACAACAAATGAAAGGTAACTTTGTCGCTAATGATTGCAGAATGAGAGCTTACAGAGCTGGTGCCACCGAACTAGTCAATGCCTTCAGTGAATTCAAGCTTGCCAAAATTGCACGAGATCATAATATTCATGCCCATAGTCTAGCAAGCTTTGCTAGCACATGCAAGCTTCCCTTTGAACCAAATCACCATTTCACCGCTGAAATAAAACACAGACCTTCGGTCCC
>APFE031091671.1:0-15775 GCA_000404065.3 Pinus taeda | reverse complement strand
AATGTGTCGAAGTCGAACATGGTAGAAACCACCTGATTACCAGTCGATGATGTAAACTGTTAACAAGTGTGAGAGAAACCACCAATAATGACAATGGCTCTCAAAGTACTCAGTACAATCCATGAGATGTGATTAGATGTGTCGATGTCAAACATGTCACATAATCCTTCAATCGAAAGTCAATGGTGCAACCTATCGTCGAAGGCGAGAAACCTGCCATTGAGGCATGCAGATCCCAAGGTACTGGCGATTTCCAAATCATCTTTGTAGATAAAGAGCTGAAGTCGATAGAAAGCGATTCGTCGTAGGCAAGCCTACAACACGAAATCATAGTTCAAGTTTGAAGAAATTTAGTTGCAAGGACTGACTCAGGGATGGTCAAGATGGATGACAGATATTTTTACAGATGAATGGCTTATTTTCACTGACCTCTTGAACACATAACGACACAACAGATGGTTTGGTGACGATTGACCCAAAGTTAATACCCAAAAACCAGCTGAAGACTTTCAATATGGTTTGATTAACTGTTAGGCAAAGGATTTCCCAACCCAGGTGAATGAAAGTGTTGTGTTCAAGAGTGGTTACAAAGTATGACAAACAGGCTCATTTTTCTCGCTTTTCCCCCATCATTTCTAGCAAGTACCTCTTTATTTTTTTATAAGCTTGAGGAGGATAACATATGCTTGATTATAAGCTCATCCTTTGGATGAGTCCAACTTAGTTTAAATTCAAACCCTAAGAAGGAGTGGTCCGTTCCTGTTTGTAATTGAATAGGTCCTTTACTGTCGAAATTTAATGAGTCCAGTATAGGAGGAACTCGGTGTTTTTCAACCTATCTGCCTTCCCTAGGCACCTCAAGGGAGGTTTCACTGAGGGATCTTTTTATTTTCCCTTTTTCACTCTTGGCTGCCTCAAGGAGGTTTTCAACCAAAAATTTGGCCTCAGGTGCCTCATAGAGGTTTTCACGTAAGTCCCTTATTTTCCTTCTCTTCTTCTTTTCTTCAATTTTTTCAAAAAGTAAAACAGTCTTCAAGAATTTGGTGAGTTGGAAGCTGAGATGCTTCCAAGCACATTCACTTCTTTACAGATGGTACTAATGAACTCTTACCTTGACAAAGGTCTTTTATAGGCTTTTAATTTGTATCCATTAACTAGCAAGGGGATAGCTTCTTCATCAATGGTCCTTATTTCCACAGCCCCATTTTCATGGCAATTCTCTATCATATATGGGCCCATCCACCTGGTCATCAACTTTCCTTTGAAGTCCTTGAACTTGAAATTGTATAGTAGACCCTAATCACCTTCTTGAAAAACTTTGTCTTTGATGTTTTTTCCATGCAAAACCTTTATTTTTACTTGACTCACCTCTATGTGTAGGAGGTTCTCCATCTTGAATTCATCTAAACCATTGAGCTGGAAAAACCTCTCTTATTGTGCCTTTGTAACATCCAAATCCGACTTGTAGAAATTCCCACTGTAGATCAATAGATTATGCAATATATTAAAACACAATACAAGATCTACTTCTACAACACTTTGCGGAAGCTTAATTGAATTGAGCAAGATCAAGAAAATACATATAACTGAGAATGAGAAATCAATCACACATAACACAGAAGAAATAACCTGGGGATAGCCTCAACCTAAACCCCCAATCTCTATGTTATCATACAAGTGGAAACCTTGTTCAAGTTACAAAAATAATCAGTTCTCAATCTATCTTGCTCTCTCTGCAATCAAACAACACAGCTCACAGAATGAATAAACATTGTATATGTCCTCCTCAAGCCCTCCAGGCCTCCTATTTCCTTCTGTAGTTTTTCTTGGGGTCCAGTGAAGCCACATGTGTGAATTGGCCTCATCACACTCACTAAACTCGAAGAAGTAACTGTGAAATCCTCAAGGAAATAATTCCTTCTGCATGTAAGGAATATTCACAATGGCATATTCTAGCAACTGATAGTACACTGCCCCTCCATCCGAGCTTCTATCTGAACTGACATGCATGAGTTATTTATGAGAGAATACTCAGTTATCTGAAGTGCAGTAGTTACATGCATGTAAGCATTAACTAACTGAACTTACATTAATTCAACAAACTGTTTGAATTAATCTAACTAGACTTGACTCAACTAACTGAGCCAACTAATTACAACTCACTATTACAACTCATCCTTATCTATTTAACTAATGGATAAATTCCTAAATTAATTGAGAAACTGTTGCATGTCCCAACATAGACTTCATGTTTAATTTTCCTTAACTAATTAACTCAAGATGAATTAATTAATTGTTTTACAAACAGCTGCTAAGATCAAATTCGAATTTTACTTCACTATTTTAGTTTAGGGACTGACTAAAATAGGAAGGTATCCTAAAATGCTATTTATAGAATGCTATTTTTAGCACTTCCATTTTTCATTCCTTATAAATATGTTCAACACTGGTTGAACTGCTATTTATAGAAGTGTTATTTTTATCATTTCTATTTTTAGCATTTGTTGTTGCTATTTTCAACACTCCCTCTGAACAAGAAAGGGCTTATCAGTAACCCCAACCCTGTCTCTGTGGAACTCGAACTTGCATTTTGACAATGCATTCATCAAAATATCTACATCTTGCTTCTCGATCGAAACATATGGCAAGAACATCATCCTCATGACCACATAGTCTCGAAGATGGTGATACGGGATATCAATGTGCTTGGGCTTGTCATGAAAAACTGGATTCTTAGAGAGTTTGATACAACTCTGGTTATCGCAGTAGATCACTATAGGATCCATCCTCTGACCAAATAATCCCACTAGAATCTTTCGCATCCAAATGGCCTTACATGTAGCCTGACTAACAGCCATGTATTCAGCCTCTACTGAGCTAAGTGTAACTGATCTCTGTTTCCTGCTATACCAGGAAACTGCAGCTAGACCAAGGTTGAAGATTCTTTGAGAAGTGTTCCTCCAGTCTGATGGAATCGCTAACCAATCTGCATCTGTGAAGCCCTGAAGCTTCACTCCTTTCGTCCATCTGTACCACAATGCGAACTAAGATGTGCCTCTGAGGTATCTCAGCACATGCTTCGTTGCCTTCCAAAACAAGTTGGTAGGCTAAACCATATCTTGACTCAACTGGTTCACCACAAAGCATAAGTTGGGTCATGTGTTCACCTAATACATAAGTGAACCCACCAACTGCCGATGAACAATAGAAGCTACTACCTCACCTGAAGTACCATCCTCCTTCCTCCAATTCCTAGCTAGAGGAGTCTGCACGGGCTTGCACTTCTCCATGTGAAAGCGCCTGAGTATCTCATTGGCATACTTGCCTTGAGACACAAATACTTCATCATGTTTCTGCCACACCTCCATGCCTAGAAAGTAGTGCATAAGGCCCATGTCCTTCATCTCGAACTCTCTTGCAAGGTCCTCCTTGCACGACTGTATCAACTGATCATCACCTGTCAAAATCAGATCATCGACATAAAGAACAATGATCAATGGTTTACTGCCTACCATGATGTGGTAAAGGTTCACATCTTCTTCACTCTTGGTGAAGCCCTAACAGGTGAAATAGTTGTTGATCCTGGTGTACCAAGCATGGGGTGCTTGCTTCAGCCCATACAAAGCTCTGTTGAATCTACACACATGCGACTCACGATCGAAGGTCTCGAAACCATTTGGCAGCTCAATGTACACCTCCTCCTCAATCTTCTCATTGAGGAATGATGTCTTCACATCCATCTGGTGGAGCTTCCACCCTATCTGAGCTGATAGTGCCAATATTAATCTAATCGATGAGTACCTTGCTATGAGATCAAAAGTCTCATCATAGTCGATCCCCTCAACCTGTGAGAAACCCCGGGAAACAATCCTTGCCTTATGTTTCTCAACATTGCCATAAGCTATCTGATTTACCTTGTAAATCCATCTGGAACTCACCACTAACTTGCCCTGAGGCATTCTGACAACATCCCACACACCTTTCCGAATGATAGAGGCGCACTCCTTTACCATTACATCAACCCAGACTGGTTGCTGCAATGCCTCCTCGAATGAAGAAGGTTCGGTATCTACACACTCCCCAACCATGGCCATATACCCATTGTACTGCTCAGGTGAGCTCCTCTATCTGTATTGAGAAGACGACTATCCCACATTCTCCCATGCATCAAGCCTCAACCTGTCAGCTTCCCTTAAGCATTTCTGCCCATCTCTAGAAGTATTAGCATGAGCGGATGTCTCCACTCTTGGATCCTCTACATGCGGCTGCTCTGCATCAATCTGAGGCTCCTCCTCCTTAGGAACTGAAGGTTCCTTCTCTACACACAACTTGAGCTCCCTCTCAAGTGACACTTGCATGGCTTTCTACTCGTCAAACTTCATATCCTTGTGTACCACAGTCCTCTGAGTGGAAGGAAGGTATACCCAATAGTTGTGGGGCGTATTCATGTACCCCACAAGTATTCCTAACTAAGTTGTTGGGTCTAGCTTCTTCCTGGCATCTTTGGTCACATGACAGTAAACTGATGATCCAAAGATTTGGAAGTGACTTACATCACGTTGCTTCCCAGAATAGGCCTCCATAGATGTCTTCATCCCCAATATACGGTGTGAGCTTCTGTTCTGCAAGTATACTGTTGTATTGCATGCCTATGCCCACAAATGCAGTGGTAGGCTTTGGTCATGCAACATTGCTCAAGCTACTCCCACAATCAATCTATTCTTCATTTCGGCCACCCCATTCTACAGTCGATTATGGGGTGCTATCAGTTCCCATTTAATTCCTTCTACAGCGCAAAATTCTTTAAACTATTGGGAGACATACTCTCCACCATTGTAGCTACAGAAGGCTTTTATTTTCTTTCAAGATTCTATCTCTGCTAAGGCTTTAAATTCACAAAACCTCAAGAAGGTCTGATCATTCTTTTTCATAAAGTAGATCCAGTATCTACGAGAAAAATCATCAATAAAAATAACATAGTACCTTTGTTTAACGGTGGAGGCTGTAGAGAAAGATCCACAAACATCTAAGTGAACTCGCTCTAGGATTGCTCCAGCTCTACTATCTCGATCCGGAAAGGAATATTTCGCATACTTACCCAAGGTACAACCTTTGCATGTAGTCGTCTGCACAATTTTTCCCTTGGGTAATCCGGTAGAAATCTACTGCATGATCTTCAGCGCTCCATGGTGCAAGTGACCTAGTCTTCTATGCCATAGCTCGCCAACATCTTGGCTCTGCACCATCTCAGCTTTGGAACTCAAAGCATCATAGTCATCTACCTCTAGCTTTTAGAGATTCTTAACTTGAATCCCTATTCGCTTTGTCTATCCAGTACCGATATACCTCAGGAATACCTTTCCTTTACTAAAGACTACATCATAGCCTTTATCTTCTAGCATAGTGATAAACACAAGATTCTTCTTCAGACCTGGTACATACTTTACATCAATCAAGGTGAGGGGAGCTTCATGCTCCCTCTAAAACACAACCATAGCTTCACCTGAAACACGATACTTTCCATCATCGCCCATCTCGATCCGCATCTGGAGATCCTTCTCCTCCAAGGTACTGAAAATATTCTTGTCACCTAACATGTGGAATGAAGCTCCACTGTCTAGGTACCACACACATCCCAGCATGGATGAAACAATGCATGTGATAAGAAAGAAATTCAGTTCAGACTATGAGGCCAGTGCCTCACCATCAGATCCCTTTGTGGAACCCTTCTTGGATTTCTTCTGTGGACAATTTGTAGCATAATGGGCCACTTCATGAGAATGAAAGCATCACACTTTCGATTTGTCATTCTTCTTCCCACCATGGGGAGAACTGGATTTGGGATGGGATGCCTTCCCTTTCCCTTTCCTTGCCTTACTCACTAAGGCTAGATTTTCCTCATCTTCTTGCTTTGATGAGGATCCATCTCTGGTGCTTCTTCTTATTTCCTCCTGCATCAGATTTGAGCAAAGTCATTCCCAATCTAGTAGTTTTTCTCTCCATTAACCAAGTCTTGGTAGCTATGCCAGCTCTTAGGAGGACTGAGGAGTGTAAGAGTCACCATGTCATCATTAGCGGGCATGATCCCTACACTTCCAAGCTCATCCCTGTAGGTGGTGAACTTGTTCAGATATGTAGATATCATGTCGCCCTTTTCACACTTGATCTTACGAAGCTTGTCTTTCAGCACCAACTTCCTCTCATCATTGTTGTTCTGATATAAATATTTCAATGTTTTCCACATCGAAAATGGTGTCTCCTTCCCATGGAGGCTCGAGACAATGTGGTCTCAAACTCCCCCCATGATGATTCTCCTTGCTCTAGCCACACATTTCTTCCATTCCACTAGTTGAGTAGCATCAGTCGACTTGGGGACTTCTTCATCAATGAAGTCCTATAGACCGTTATCCTCTAATACTACCTCCATATGATCCTTCTAGGCTATATAATTTGAGCTACCATGAAGGGCATACTCGAGTCTTAAACCGTTGAACACCATTGGTGAAATCGAGATGTGATAAGAACTCGATTTCTATATTCAGAAACCACAAACTTCAAACACCTCCTTCTTGTATACTGTTCTTTGCCTTGATCACCTTTGATCTAATACCATGTAGAAATTCCCATTATAGATCAACAGATTATCCAATATACTAAAACACAATACAAGATCTACTTCTACAACACTTTGCGGAAGCTTAATTGAATTGAGCATGATCAAGAGAACACATATAACTAAGAATGACAAATAAATCACACATAACACAGAAGAAATAACCTGGGGAAAGCCTCAGCCTAAAACCCCAATCTCTGTATTATCATACAAGTGGAAATCTTGTTCAAGTTACAAAAAGAATTAGCTCTCAAGCTATCCTACTCTCTCTGCAATCAAATGACACAACTCACATACTGAATAGACACTATATATGTCCTCCTCAAGCCCTCCAAGCCTCCTGTTTCCTTGTGTAGTTTTTCTTGGGGTCCAATGAAGCCACATGCATGAATTTTCCTCATCACACTCACTAAACTTGAAGAAGTAACTGCGCAATCCTCAAGGAAAGAATTCCTTGTACATGCAAGGAATATTCACAATGGAATATTCTAGCAACTGATAGTACACTGCCCCTCCATCTGATCTCAATTGGGTCTTTGTCTGAACTGACACGAATGAGTTATTTATGAGAAAATATTCAGTTATCTGAAGTGTAGTAGTTACATGCATGGAAGCATTAATTAACTGAACTTACATTAGTTCAACAAACTGTTTGAATTAATTAACTGGACTTGACTCAGTTAACTAAGCCAACTAATTACAACTCAATATTACAAGTCAACCTTATCTCTTTAACTTATGGATAAATTCATCAATTAATGGAGAAACTATTGCATGTCCCCGCATAGAATTCATGTTTGATTTTCCTTAACTAATTAACTCAAGATGAATTAATTAATTATTATACAAACAACTGCCAAGATCAAATTTGAATCTTACTTCACTATTTGAGTTTAGGGACTAACTAAAATAGGAAAGTATCCTAAAATGCTATTTATAGAATGCTATTTTTAGCACTTCCATTTTTCATTCCTTATAGCTATGCTCAACACTGGTTGAATTGCTATTTATAGCAGTTCTATTTTTAGCATTTCTTGTTGCTATTTTCAACAAAACTGTGCTGCCATTCGCAAAGTGTCGTACTCAAACTCAATGGAGAACAGATCCTTCTTCCCATAGACCAAATCATAAGGGGTGAAGCCATTTGTTGTCTTCTTGGTTGTATTAGAGGCCCAAATGGCCTCCACTAGTCTTTCAACGCAATATTTTATGTTTCTATTCACAACCTTTATGAGAATGCCTTCTAATGCTCTGTTGGTAACCTCTACTTGTCCATTGGCCTGAGGATGATAAGCAATTGACTTCCTCTACTTGATCTTATTATGACTCAACATATTTTCAATCAAGAGTGAGGTGAATTGAGAACCTTGATTAGTGAATAGCTCTCTAGGGTACCCAAAATTGTAAAGCACATTCTCCCTTAAGAACTCAGTCACTTTCTCTTCTGTGGCTACGTTGACATCCTTGGTTTCATCCCACTTTATCAAATAATCAATGCAGACAATTATGTACCTTTTCTCCCTTATGGTGGATCAATGGGCCCAATGAAATCCATGCCCCACTTGTCAAATGGCTCAAAAGTCACTTGAGGTTGCAAAATAATGTCATCCCTGGGAGTAGGTTTCACCATTTTTTGGCACTAGTCACAGCAAACTATGTTTCTTCTTGCATCTTGGTGGAGAGTGGGCCAGTAGTATCCAACTTGCAGTGCCTTGAAGGTTGTCCTCTTGGTTGCAAAGTGACCTCCATAAGACTGATCATGACAGTATATAAGGATGTCAAAGACTTCCTCATCCCTAACACAACTCCTCAGAATTTGATCTGGACCTAGCTTGAAGAGATTTCCCCCAACCTAAGTGAATGGCGCACTTTCTTATAATTGTGCTATTTTCCTTGAAGGGAACTGTGCAACCACTAAGTAGTTAACTATGTCAGAAAACCATGAAGAGAGAACTAAAATAGAAAATAAGGGCTCATCTGGCAGCTGATAATCAACCATTCTTTCTTCACTTGCAGGCAAAGCAAGTCTAGACAAAAAATCTGCAACTACATTTTCTCTACTAGGCTTATTAATGATAGTTAGATCAAACTATTGTAATAAAATCAACCATCTAATAATTATGGCATTAGGCTTGTTCATCGAATATTTAATAAAAACATGGTCAATATGTACAAAGGTCTCGTAAGCAATGATGTAATGTCTAAATTTATTCAAGGAATAAACAACAACTAGGAGCTCTTTTTCAGTCACAATATAGGTCAATTCAGCCTTGGAGAGAGTTTCGCTGATGAAATAAATGGCATAAGACAACATGTCATCTATTTGTCTTAGAGCTACACCTATAGCTTTTTTAGAGGCATCAACATGGATGTGAAAAGGAAGATCCCAATTTGTGCCTTGGAGTATAGGTGTAATAGTTAACTTGTCCTTTAAGGTTTCTAAGGCGTCTTGGCAGCTTTCTGACCAGAAAAATTCAAAGTCCTTGGCCAATAGTCCAAAAAAAGGTGAGGATACTTTGTTGAAGTCCTTTATGAATTTCCTATAGTATCAAACTAAGCCCAAGATGTTGGGTTATGTTATATTCTTTCCACGACTAACCTACGTAATGAATCAGGGGGTTAGAGGGGGGGTGGAGCCCCCCCTTCGTTGTGCCAATTGCGCAGCAGGGGGATCAACGGGGGGGCGACAGCCCCCCCTGTCTAGGGGGGTTTGAGGGGGGCGGGTAGCCCCCCTCTATGAGGTCTGGGGCAATGCCCCGGGAAAAAAAAATAAAAATTGGACACTATATTAGGTTGGGCGAACCTACCTATGGTTTTCGGTCCATGGTTTTGGACGCGATGGTTTTCAGTCCACGGTATTGGATGCTTCGGCATGTATAAATATGTATTGTAACATTGAAAGGAACATAATGAAAAATCAAGCTGGTAGTCCCGGTTTTGGGATCCAGTGGGAAATATCTGTGTATAGGTGTTTTATGTGTTATGCTCTCGCATTGTTTATTTTTCTGTGATTTAGAATTCGTATGCAGGTAATTTCTGTACGGGGTTAAAACCTACATTTGGTATGAGAGTTGTTTTGGCTTCAAGGGGACGGCTTTGTTGCTGAGGGGTTTCGCTCGGGCCTGTGGTAGATCCTGTTCAGTGGGAGATTTGCAAGATCGATTCTGGTGGTGAAAGAAGATGGCGAGCAGCGAAAAGATAGAGATTGAGAAGTTCAATGGTCAGAGTTTTGAGTTGTAGAAACTCAAGATGGAGGATTTGTTGGTGGATAAAGATTAATGGATTGCGGTAGATCCGGGTACTAAACCAACGGGAGTGACAGATGAAGAATGGAAGAAGTTGGATTGGAAGGCAAAGAGCACAATACGATTGTGTGTCTCAGATTCAGTATTGCTAAATGTATCAGGGGAAGCTACAGCGAAGGCTCTGTGGGACAAGTTAGGGCTTTGTACCAATCTAAGTCTCTGGTGAATAAACTATTCCTGTGGAAAAAGCTGTATAACCTAAGGATGAAAGATGGAGACTCAGTGAAAGAGCATCTGAATGCGTTTAATACTGTGGTAAGTCAGTTATCATCTGTTGATATTAAAATTTCAGACAAAGATAAGTGCACCAGTTTGTTGTGTTATCTACTAGATTCGTGGGATAGTATGGTTATTGCAATAGGTAGCAATGCAACTGCTTTGCAGTTTGATGAAATAGTCTCAGCCTTGCTGACGAAGGAGATGAGACGGAAAAATATGGACAACCAGAATGGTGATGCCTTGTCTGTATGAGGACGGTCCCAGAACATAAACAAAAATAAGTCATCGAGTGGGAGATCTAGATCTAGAGGGAGATCTAAATCTCCAGGAAAAGCTATAAAGGTGGCGTGCTGGAAATGTGGAAAGGAAGGGCACTTCAGAAGGGATTGTAAATCTAAAGTTCCTGATAAAGGAAAGGGATCTGATGATGCTCCTTCTGCAGAGGCAAAAACCACCTTAAATAAGGTGGAGATGTGTACTTAGCTTCTTCAAGTACCCATGTAGATCATGAGGCATGGTTAATTGACTCAGGTGCATCCTTTCACTTCACTCCCCATAGAGAGTGGTTTTGCGAGTAAAGAGAAAATACGAATGGTGGTGATGTCTTCTTAGGAGATGATAGGAAGGCTAGAATCATTGGTTGTGGAAAAGTAAAGTTGAAGTTGCAAGGTGGAACGGTTAGAACCCTTCCGAGTTGTTAGCGCTCAAATTTGCCTCAGGCTGAGGGAGGCAAAACTCAAGGCCACATCAAACCAAGCTTAGCCTCGTAGCTAGCCCTACGAGGACAGGAGACGGCTTTCTCCAGGTCTATCTCAGAAAAAGGTCTTTAGAGGGGCTGAGATGACTCAAAATTAATATTGATTTTAGGCTAGTAAAGAGATTGGAAAGTTTGATTTAAAATTTTTAGGTTTTTTTGTTGGAGAAATGGGAAAACTAATTTTGGTTTCTGGGATAAGGCCAAATATTTGCAGAATTTCGAGTTGGGGCGAGGTAGGTTGTAGTCTTGATGCCTTTGATCAAAGGTATGGATGGATCAGAATGACAAGGAGCTGAAGAGGGCAAGGGAAAACATGGATCGTCTCCAAACTGGCGAAAACATGTAAAACTAAACAAATTTAAAGGAAGAGCACTGTGAACAATGAATTCAACCTTATTTACTCATTCATTTAGTTTCAGAAGCATAAGAAGGGAATGGCATACATTAAACATGAATGAACTTACAATAAATTGAGAGATAACATCATCAAGAACTGAAAGCCACAAGAATCCCAACAGGTGCTGCAAAACCTCTTATCTTTCCTTAGCCAAAATATGAAAAATATGTACAATAGTGTGCCAAAATCTTCCCAAGAGTCCAACCCTTGCTACTGACTGAAAATTTACATATATAGATCAAGCTAACCTCATTCCCTAACCTCTAGTGGTTGAGCTCGTCATTCTAGGAGCAGTTTGAACAAATTCTAAACATGGAGCAAGAATATAGGTGACCAAAACAACCTACCTCTTAAAAGAAGGAAACTGATTCATTACATTATTCTTTTGCTAATTTGTGAATGAATCATCTAGAACAAGGTAAAAAGGTGACAAGTTACCTCATACACATCAAATTACATCAAGCTGGATCAAAAATCACATCAAGCAGTGAGACTATTGAAAACTGGCCGAATTCCTGAGCTGGAGGAGGAAAACCTAATCAAAAACCTCTATGCACAGCGCCCTGGTCTCTACGCGCAGTGCAACTTTCAGACTAATTTCGAGGCTCTTCTTGGCATTCAAATTGAGCTCACAATAGCTCGTTGGAAGGCCCTAGATGTCTACTTTCCAACCCAAGTATAATTTCCCAATTTGGAGCTCATTTCCCCCCTCAAAATCACATTCTCCCAGAGGTACTTCCTGCTATTGCAAAAGGTGGCAGTAAGGTGGTTTTCATGGTGTTTTTGGGCCTTTTGACCATCCAAAACTCGATGAAATGGTTTGGCAATAACTGAGCATGCATAACATGCCATGACAAACCCAAAAATACCAAGTTTTCCTCCAGCAAGTGTCCCAATCAAAAGCGAGCGCGCAGGCACGCTGCTCATATAGCCGAAAAACCTATTTTTGAGACCAAAAATTTCAATGAAAAAAATTTCTCCGAATTTTTTCAAATTTAGAGTGAAGACCCTCCATCATGTGCTATGCTCAGCTAGTGAAGCTTCAGCCAAAACTCGAAGTGGATCCGACCTCTTTCGCCGTTTTAGTGCTTGGCTCAACCTCCTTTTCAAAATCTTCATTTTTGCTTTGTTGACATGCATGCGAGCCCAATAATGATGTTTCATGTGACGGAGCATGTCTTTATATTTATTAGCCTTTGCCAACAACTTCTCTAAGTCAATGTTGACCCTCTCAAGCCAAGTCTCCCGGTCAGCTTCTATCTCCTACTTAATAGGTGTCATCTCATGTATATGTCTTCGAGCAGCCTGTCGGTCTTCACGGATTTTTCGTAGCTCTATAAGTGTGTGTTGATCCTCTAACTATTTATTGCGTGCTCCAAATAATTGATCACCCATTTTGCTTTCAGCAATTTGTCATTCAAGTTATTAATCTCAGCTTTCTGCTCTTGGATGATCTCTTTCAGTTTCGAGCTAGGAGAGCTCCTATCCACATCAATAAATGTAGCATCAATATCATGGCCTACTGAAGGGCCCTTCTTATGCCTTGACCTCTTGCCCTTGTCCTGAACCTGTACCTGTACCTGTGCTGAAGAAGAAGGCGAGACCCCTTCCACACCATGTCGAGATAGTACTCGTCGTGTAGCTGCAAATAAGGTCTTGTGGCCTCGCTAATATGTCACATACACCGGAGCATTGACATGCTCGGTCTCAGTAATGTAAAACTGCTGTGAAGGCCCTCCCTCATCATGAACTCTCTCTGGAGGTGGCTAAGGCGCTGTGAAGAAGTCATGAGAAACAAAATCCTCCCAAGTAATGCCCTACTATGCCAACTGATGAACCACTATGATCTTCATCAACGCATAATGATAAATATTGCTATGCTGCTATGCTGGGGTCTTCCTTTTTACAAGAGGCACCATCCTCTCTATATTGCGAAACATGAAGTATGGAATGTTCATCATACATACCCTTGTAAAATGCATCAAAAAACGGACATGGTACGCATAAAGACGGGAGAATCTGCCCTCACAACTGAAATACCGAATGATAAGTTTCATCAAAGGTGAAAATTGATCATTCAGGTATTGGAAAGGAAAAACTCTGCTCAAGTGCCTCATATACCCAGGTTTGATGTATGGCTCATAGTAGGATTTCTCTAACTGCTGACATTTATTCCATTACTCTCCAATATTTGGTATCCCAGTGGCCTCTGCGATAGTCTCTGGTGACAAAATGAAATCAACTCCGACGAGGTTTACATGGCCATCATGTAAATGTAGAACAAACAAATGAGCTAGTTCACGATGATGCTGGAATTGTGAAATTAATTCACAATAGCGATAACATGACTGACGACGAAAACAATCCATTGCAAGTGGGCAAGCCTGCAATTGAACCAAAGAAATAGGCTCTTCCCTGAGAGGCTTACCACCTTTGCCACCTCTACGAGACCTCCGTGGCACATTACCCTCTATTGTGGAATCACTGTCATACTGTTGCTCATACACTGAATCTGTGTTTGACATGGCTTTGGTCTCAAGATGTCTGTGATATGTATAGTGATATAGGTGTGGTGAATTCAAAATTTCAATGCTTACTCAAAACCCAAATATGTTTATTAAAGCATCATAAAAACCGAGCCATAATGGTAATGCTTTGTGTCAATGAATTGGCATAAAACAATCACTATTTGACAAATAGACAAGAGTGTAATGTGTACCCTTTTGCAATGTTGACCAAAACTTTACAAATGAGTATGGGATTGTTTTTCATCAATGGAGGATGGGAAATCTTCACTAAACCACCCACATGTCCTTTAAAAAACCCTTAAGGAATGATTTTGACATGAACATAGGGTTTCATTTTTCAAGACCCAATACATCAAATTTCCCATCTTGAAACACACTTCAAACATTGACTGAGCAGCAATGAAATACCTACTTGCAAGTTTTGGAGTGGATTTGGTATGATCTGGTTGCATGAACAAAGTTTTCTTGGCGCTGTAACCCAGTGCGCAGCGCACAAACCCAACGCGCAACGCACCTCTATATGCACAACACACACCTTGTATGAGCAGTGCACCTCCAAAATGCTATCCAGGGGTATGAAATGCAGTTTTCAGCCTTCCAAATTACATAAGCACGATTTTGCCTTGGGGTATTTTGAAGAAATGAACTCGTTTGCCCCTTTTATAGTGAGGAAAATATCTCACTTTGATTTAAATTTGTTTAATAACCCACTTTATAATGTTTGGCACTTTGACATTTGAGCTTTAATACAATGCTTTTCTTTGGATTTTTCTGAGTCTTGAACTGATAATGTTTTGTTGATTTTTGCAGGGATCCGATATTTTGGCTTTGGAAAATATCAGAGGCTTGCTCTGAAACCTTTTGAGATACAATAAATACAATTATGTACAATCACAATTTTCAGTTCCAAAACAGAGATTTGGACTAAAAATGTTTTTAAATGCTTTCTATGGAAAAATATTAAATGAAAATCTTTTAAAACCAACCTCATGGCCTGCGGGCTTTTATTATGTGTATGCATGGGATTGAAAACCCTAGACTCTAGGACTAAAGACCCTTTTTTTTAACTAAACTAATCATTTATGATGATGAATGCAATGATCATGTACTTCAGTGATTTTTTGAGAAATTTTTGACTAACCCTGCAGGGACAAGCATGAGGGAACACAAGACAACTAGACCCCCTCATCAGTCAATGGCATGCCCCTAACAAAATGCAACGAAGTGGAATGAGTGAGACACCTAAAAATGATATGAAAAAGCAAAAAGATCTCTGGCAGAGGGCTGTAAGGACCGACTCTAACACAAGTGTTCTGCATATTCCCGCATTGGCCAGAAATCTGATTTCTGTAAGCAAGTTGGATGATGCAGGTGTAAAGACAGTGTTTGAGAAGGATACCTGCAAGATGGTTCGAGGAGCATTGGTATTGATGCGGGGAGTTCGGATTGGAACTCTGTACAAGCTACAAGGTAGCACTGTTGTTGACGGGTGCAATAGTTCTATGGTTCCTGAAAATGGAGCAGAAAATCTAGTGGTCTCTAGAGAGAATACCATGCTGTGGTATCAAAGTCTTGGACATATTGAAGAGAAGAGCCTTCAAATACTTCATGGTAAAGGTATGGTAGAAGGTATGAGTAATAGCTCTTTAGATTTTGATTTCTGTGAAAATTGTGTATATGGGAAGCAAAATAGGGTGAGTTTCCCCTCTGGTGGTAAGAGGACGAAACAAATATTAGAGCTTGTGCATAGTCATGTGTTTGGACCTGTGAAGGTTCCATCACTGGGTAAGTCTGTGTACTATGTATCATTTATAGATGACTTCTCAAGGAATACATGGATATATTTCCTTAAGAAGAAATCTGAAGTCTTTGACAGGTTTAAAGCATTTAAGGCTCTGGTGGAAAATCAGACAGAGAAGAAGATAAAGGTACTGAGGACAGATAATGGTGGAGAAT
>APFE031091668.1:26567-68404 GCA_000404065.3 Pinus taeda | reverse complement strand
GGCCAAGTCTTTTAGATTAGCCTCAGATTTGCTAGTACTGTCGCATGAGACTTGTATTCCCGTCACCCTCAGCTCTTCGGCTTCAATCAAGTTATATGTTCCTTGCCAAGTAGCTCTGGTAAGTCTGAGGCACGTAGTGTCCGATATAAGCCCTTTCTTTTTACTGCCTGGATCAACAACAGATTGCCCTGCGGCTGGTGAAGCAGAAGGCATTGTAGTCTTTTTGGACTTCTTTCCCATTCCACTCAAATCTGTCTTTGCGGGAGAATTCTGCACAGAGAGAAAGATTAGCGTAATACAGGAAACAATAACATGCATCGAATAGACTGAGGTATATATATCTTGATAAATTCATGGTGATTGATTGACTTAAGATGGCTTCAGATGAAATCTATGAATAGATCGCAAGCTTGCTATTTTCATTAAATGGCCGTTAAGGCCTGTCAATCTCATTAATACCAGTCGCTTCAGTTAATGGCCGAATGATTTATTTGAAGCATGCCTTGGGTGATTTGGCGGTTGAATGCGGATGAGTGGCTTTTCGAAAGATAGTGCCTTAATTACGAATAAATCGTATTAAACTGCCTTTATGGTTTTACTTTGAAAACTGTGCTTATACCCTTTTCGCAATCGGGCATCGAGAAAATCATAAGTCATTGCTTTGGTTCCATTTGGAATCCCCGATCGCCGATAGTGATATCGCATCGCGTCGGGAGTAATGAGTGGGGCGGTTAAGAATGTGTGCATGGTGAATCGCCGATTGCCGATAGCAATGTCGCATCGCATCGGGGCGAGAGGGAGCTTATTTGCGTTTAGGCATTATCGCCGATTGCCGATTGCCGATTTCCGATATCGCATCGCATCGGAGCAATGGGTCCTTAATTGTGTTACTTTATATTTCACCGATACCCGATAGAGATTTCGCATTGGAGCAAATCAAAATGTCCTCAAGTTGTGTTCCCTTTGTCATTGCGATATGCGATCTTGCGATCGCTTTATCGCAATGACAAAAGATAAATCGTTTTACGTTAAGGTTTTTTGATTGGCTTATTGTAGAGGCCCTTGGTGATGTTTTCTTCTATTTCTTTGGGCCTTTTAGAGTAGAACTTAAATTGATACCAATTAAAAACAAAAATTAAAAAGGGACCTATTTCATATTATGGTTTTGGAATAATAATGATATGAAATGGGGGGTTGTTGTAGGGCACAACAATTTGCGATACGCTAGAAGAAACATTTATCTCTGAAAAGTATAGAAATACTTAAACTTTTTCAAAATAGAAATTTTTATGAAAAGGGAAAATTCTAATATAACTAGGTATAGTTGCATTCCAGACAAAACAAAATTTTCTTTGCTAATTTCCTCTTTTGTTAAAAATAGATACATTCTAGATTTTAAATTGGCGTTTATTGTTTGATATTGATAAAACAAAAAACTTTTCCAAATCAGCTATTAAAATTAACACCTTTGTCATAGGTAGAGCCTCTGCTGCCAGCAAACGTCCATAGTTTTGGCAGGGATACCTTTTAACCATATCATTGTCTATTGTCCCATTCACCTTACAGCATGATTAACAGAATGAATTCAAAATATGTTTTTCACATTTTGTATTTCTTTTCTTTTGTAAGATAAAAAGCCATTGCCCCGGTGTGTTGGCCAGTTAAGTGACAATGCCATTCACTGGTAGTAATCTAACCGAAAAAGCTGGCTCGTGTTGAGACCCCTTGTCTTACAATTGAAGCCATTACCCTGTTTTGATATGCAGTATTGCTAATGTCGGCTAAACTATTTCCCTATTAACATGGTAAGCAGGCTTGTAATAAGACCTCTTATCTTTTGTATCCAGTATTCTTGGAATTACACTCTGAGTAATCACAAACTTAAGTAAGTGGGATAGACAATTTCCTCCTTAAGAGAAGATGGATGACAAGGTAAGAGTTGGAGATGCTGAATTTGGATTAGCTCCTATTTTAATATTGATAACCTTCTTTAAACCAATTTTGAAAAATCTAAAAGATTTACAATATTTATAAACTTCGAGAGGGGTTCACTCGGATTGTAGTGTAGTTCCAGCATGCAATTATATCTAATTTCCTAGAAATCCTTTCTTTTGTTTAAGACTTCTATTTATTTAAAAGTAAATATCACACTGCTTGTTTTGAGAAACTCTTTGAATACAACAAAGGTCAAATAGAAGATACCTTACAGTTTTATTTTCTAATGCTGCTACAAACTACAAAAATGCTATTAAAAGGAGAAGGGGTTACCCCTCAATTGAAAATTTTCTTTAAGATAAGACCATTAACAGGGAGAGAATCTCTCAACCCTAATAAATCTTGTAGTATGAAGGTCGAATGGCCTATCTTTTCACAGATCTGAAATGGTCCAAGCCACATCTTCTAAAACTTGGTGTGTTTTCCTTTATCTTCATGGGCTTTCTCCCATTTCAGGACTAAATCACCGACTTGAAATTGTTTAGAACCAGATGAAGTTGAATCAAATGATGACTTGATGATCTGCTGATGTTTCGCATGAATGATTTTGGCTTTTTCTCTTTCTTCTTCTAATTTTAGAATTTGGTCATGTCTAAGCTGTAAAGAAGAAGAAGGGGTTTCTTCAATAAATTGAACTAGGGCTAGAGAAGGCAGGATGAGATTTGTTGGTAGTACTGCTTCTTTTCCATAAACAAGTTTAAATGGGGAAGAAGCTATAGAAGATTTTTTTGTTATCCTGTCAGCCCATAATGCAAATATTAAAGATTTGTGCCAGTTCTTATGATTCTGTTCGATAGTTCGCTTGATAATTTTAATAAGATTTTTATTTGTAGATTCGGCCAAACCATTGCCCTGAGGATAATAGTTAGCAGAATATTTGAGTTTGAATCCTCTTTTGATTGCAAAATCAAACATAGCATTGCCTGAAAATTAAGATGCATTATCAAAAACAAGAGAATTCGGGACACCAAACCTGGTAATGATGAATTGGTCTATAAATTCAATAATGGCTTCAAAATTTTTTGTCTTTAAAGGCATCGCTTCAACCCACTTGGTAAAGTAATCAGTAGCAGTAAGGATATACTTATGCTGTTTGGAAGAATTTGGGGCAATCTCTCCGACAATGTCCAATCCCCATTGCTCAAATGGATGTTCAATGTTGACCGGTTGCAGAGGGAAGGCTGATTTCCTTTGTCTTCCACTTGAAGTTTGACAATTTCGGCATTTCCTTACATATTCATGAGCATATCTAAACAGAGTGGGCCAATAATATCCAACATGGATGACTTTGTGAGCTGTTGTATCAGCTCCAAAGTGGCCTCCTGCTGGTCCATCATGTAATTCCTGCAAAACCTTTTGTGCTTCAGGTTTTTCAAGGCATCTCAATAAAACTGAATCATAATTTTGCCTAAAATGCACATCATCAATAATGGTAAAATTTTTTGCTTTCAATCTTATGGCCCTTTTGCTTTTGTAGGACAGGTTGGGAGGTGCATATCCATTTTTCAAATAAAATATTAAATCAGCTTACTGTGATTTAGAGTCAATGATACTTATCTGGTTGATTGTTTCAGATTGAACTGTATTTCTTGATTCCGGAATGTTGGATGCTCCTACCAATAACCTGCAAAAACCTTGGCCTCTAACAATCTTTTCTAGCTTGATCTCTAGGTCATATTCTTGAAGTGTTGTTACCCAATTTGCCCTTTTTTCTCCCAATTCTCTTTGGATTAATAGTTGCCTAACTGAGGAGAAAGGAACTATAACCTTTGTATGGGCTTTTAAAAGGAAGGGTCTGTAATGTTTAACCGCTTTATATAGAGCAAAGGCTTGTTTTTCTACTTCGAAGTAGTTTAGTTCTGCACCTTGAAGATTTGAACTATAGAATGAAATGGGTGCTTCCAAATTGTGATTGTTGATCTGTGTAAGTACTGCAACATAAGAGCAATCGGATGCAATGGTATACAATGTAAAATGATTAGAAAAATTTGGAGTGTTTAGAGCGGGGGAATTTATTATTGATTGTTTGATTAATTCAAACGCTTCCTTTTTTGGCGATCCCCATTTAAAGACTGAATTTTTCTTAATCATAGTTTGAAGTGGCAAAATAGTCCGAGAAAAGTCTGGAACAAATCTCTTGACAAAATTGATTTGGCCTAAAAATGATTGCATGGATTTCTTATTGTGAGGAAAAGGGATTTCAGAGATTTCTTTAATCATGTCCGGATCGATATAAATGCCATCTTTAGAAACAATAAAGCCTAGGAGCTTACCTTGATCAAGAGCGAAAAAGGATTTCTTAGGGTTAAGAGAAATACCATATTTTTACAGCGCTGAAAGATTTGATTCAAATCATGCAAGTGGTTGGATCTCTCTTTAGAAAATACAGTAATGTCATCTAAATAGACGACTACTGTTCTATTAATTAACCCTTTGAAATCAATATCCATTGCTCTTTGAAAAGTGGCTCCTGCATTAATAAGTCCGAAAGGCATTTTCTAATATGCATACGTTCCCCATTTTGTTCTGAATGTGGTTTTGAGTTGGTCATTAGGATGGACCAAAATTTGGTTATATCCTGAAAAGCCGTCCAAAAAGGACATTAACTCTGAGCCTGACACTGATTGGAGTATCTGCTCCATAGTGGGTAATGGGAAGTTATCTTTTAAACTTGCCTTATTTAAATTTCTGAAATCAATACAAATCCTTATGTCGCCATTTTTCTTTCTGACTGGTACCATATTGGAGACCCAGTTTGAGTGTCGAACGGGAAAAATAATCTTAGCTTTTAAGAGTTTATTGAGTTCCGATTTTATTTGGCCCTCCAAGTTTGGATGTATTTTTCTCAAATTTTGTTGAACTGGTTTCTGTTCGGGAAGCATCGGGATAGTGTGCTGGATAATGGATGTATCATACGTTTTTAGATCGTCATATTTCCAAGCGAAAAGATGTTTATTTTTTCGTAACAGACTAATGAATGTTTCCTTTTCCTCCATGGAAAGTCCTAATCCTAAATTAATGTTTTGAGGATTTTGTTCGGTGCCAAGGTTTATCAATTCAAACCTTAAGGTAGATCTTTGGAGCTTTGTATTGGACACAGGTTTAAACCTGTCTTTAATATCGTAAAGGTCCTCAAGCTTCACCACGTGCTTTGGGATTGAGTTTTCCTCATGTTTATCTTGCATTTGAATATCATGCTCGTCTTCCTCGATGATTTGATTATCATAATATTTTTCGGAGGTCAGAAATTGTAAAATGTCATCATCGTGGTTGAATACTCTACAATTGGTTACATTGTCAGGAATGGATGGCCTAAAAAGTAATTCTACTGAAAACCTATCTGGACTATAGTCTTTGGAAGGGAGTAGCTTGGAAGTGACATTGGCTAGCAAGTCGGCTGCCGAATTTTGCGACCTGGGAATGGAAGAAATATTGAATGCTACAAAATGGGAAGTGAGCTCTTGTACTAGCGATTGATAATGTTTGAGATGGTTCGAAAGACAATGAATTGTATTCCTTACCTGTTTAACAATAATCTCAGAATCTCCAAAGACCTTCAAGTATTGGACTTTGAGGCCGATCGCTTTATATAGTCCTTGGACTAATGCTTTGTACTCGACTGTGTTATTGGTGCATTCAAACTCTAATCTACAAGACAGCATTGTTTTTTCCCCTTGCGGGCTAACCAAAATACATCCTACTCCTGATCCTTCACTAGACTTGGATCCATCAAAATATAAATACCAAAATAAAGAATTATCTACAATATTACTTACAAAATTCTCAGTAACATTAACACATTTAGACATGTCGGTCTGCGAAAAATTTTCAATTTGCGATGTGAAATTGTTAACTGAGAAAGGAGATGGTTGGGCAATATAATTGCCGAAAAATGACTCAGAAGAATAATTCCCTAAAATATTGTTGTTGAACGCAATCGGTTGATTTTCTTGTTCAAATTCTGTAACAGTGTGGGTCATATGTTTCTCCCGATCGATCTTTATTTGATTGGGCTTGCCCTTATAGGGGAGCCACATATGGGACCAATCGGTGGAGATATACCCATGGAGCTTTTCTGTCCAATCCCTACTTAAAATCAACCCATAGAATTCAGGTATATCGGCAACTAGGATGTCAATCCTTTGGACTATTCGTGGATCCGCCGATAACCTGATCATTACAGAGTTTATTTCCCCTAGAACTTGAACTTTAGTTCTATCTAACTGCACAATGTGAATAGAAGATTTCTAGGGTTCTATATTCAATTTAGAACAAACTGAAGCAGGCATTATATTAGATGATGCCCCATAATCAATTAAGCAGTTATGTAGATTTCGATTGTAAATTTCATATGTTAAGAGGAAAGGAGGGGTATGGGAATTTGATCTATCTCCAATCAGAATTGTGTCAGTTGCCTCAACTCTACCAAAAGGTGGATGTCCTGAGTCGCTTGCAGCTTTAGTGGTGGGAAGAGGTGAAGAAGGAACAACATTAAGTTCTTTGAGAAGTAATTTTTGTTGATATTTTAATTTACTAAGCTCAAACATGGTGATGTTTGCCTTAGTTTTCTTCATGTCATCGACAATATTATAATCCATCGAATCAGAAACTACCAATGTCTTGGATGACGAAGGTGTATTAGAGGATGATCGCTGATTTTGAGATACTATCGCGGCTAGCTTCCTTGCAGGTACCTTTTCCTTTGTAGTATTAGTACCAGCACTCCTTTTCTTTGGATTAGCTTGAACAGGTTCGAGAGTAGCTTTACTCCTTGTAGTGACAGGAAAGGCTTCTTGCTCAGCGTCAGTATCGGAATTAGGGAGTATAAAGTCCCACATCCCATGGCATTCAAATACTTCCTCTTCTTCTTCTTCGGATGGTGTAACTGTTTCTTCCTCTTCTTCTTCCTCAGGATCCGAAACTGTGTAAGATATGACATTTGGGGGCTTGGACTCGGGTTTTTTGAAAGTTCTATATGGTTTCTTCGTTGAGGACTCTGATACTTGCTTCTTAATCTCAACCATTTCGTTCGACATGGTTTTAAGGACTTTCTGAAGGCCCTCCATGTCATATGGATCCTTATTGATCTTTTTCTTCGAGTCATCTTCAAAGGACACTTTTTTAGATTTTCGTTCTTCCAGGGCAGTTTTCTTTTTTGAGGCGATTACACTTTTTTCAACAGCAAGGGCTTCCTTAATGTTTTCGGCCAATGTAGGCTGTTTAGCCCTATCCACAAAAATGGCTATGTTTGAGGGTAAGGCAGTGATATACCACTCGCTTCTAACTTGTTTTCTTGGCTTATCATCGGTAGGGATTTTGTTCAAGAGTTTATTAGATCGGGAGTTAAACTCCTTAATGCGTTCTCTTGACTTGATCCTAAGATTGGAAAGATCATGGACGAGTGTAGCCAAGGATCTATCATCGTCGTATTTGGTGAGGAACTGTTCCTGGAAGATATTCCAACTTGTGATGGATCCAGAGGGCAAGGAAAAATACCAAGACCCTGCTGATCCTTGTAGTGAATAGGGAAACAATCTAACTACCACATCTTCTTCAGTCACTCCCTTCAAATTGACTGACAACATAAAATTATTTATGTGTTCTTCTGCTGACGTTCCAACATCTGGATTGAACTTGGGTAGCCATTTTTCGGGGTAATCGGGTAACGGATGTAAAGGCGCAGGCATGGTGACTGCACCAGGACTTCTCCATGGTCTTTGAGCCATTTTAGGAGTACCAGCGATTACCTGTGGTGTTCCAGGTGCTTGAGGGGGAGGTGGAAGTACAGACTGAAAAGATTGTGATGTTTGAGATGAAGTCCCTTGGTGAACAACGATATGTAGTGGTGAAGTGGGTGTTTGACTTCGTACAGGTGATGATGAAATGAAAGATGATGGAGAAAAGGTTTCGCTACCAGAACCTTCAGCGGTCTTTTTAATCCTTTTCCTTTCGAGTAAAGGGAACTCAGGTGGTTCAATACCTAGTTTTTCGCTTTGGAGTCTCGTAAGATGAGGAGGTAAGCGGAATTGCGAATTCTAACTGCCTTGTGATACTTCAGATCTAGGAGGTGAAATTGAGAAGCCTTGAAGTTTATGGATGATGGATTGAACTTCAGGGGACTCGGACTTAAGTGTTCTGAAGTATGATGTGTTTGAGCAGTAGTGGTTGATTCTTCCTCGTCTCGTTTGGACACTGGTGATTCAGAATGCTAACGAGATGTTCGAGGAGAAGCGGAGGGTGAATTACTCTTTGAATGGTTTGTAGGTGTTGGCTTACTCGCCATTCATAGCGGATGGCCCTCCTTCTAGCGCCATAAATGTTGATGCCTCGAAAATCGCTGCAACAACATTGGGGGATAACCACCAGGTCCGGACCTTAGTACAGCTCCTTTTCCGTTTGGGATGGTGGCTCCGACTGGATATAACGGGACCAGTTTCCCGATAATGAATAAAAGGGATGGATGAGTGATGAGTAGTTTGTTTTAATGATAGGCGACTAGCTTATTCTATTGACAAAAATAGGAAAACTAATACTAATCCCGGGAACAACTTATTCATTTGAAATGCAGTGTTTAATAATCCTTATCTATCTAACAGGCATATAGATGACTCTATAAAATAAACAGAGATATTCAATCATTTAAAGATTACTTCATATGAATAGTCAAACGAAGCAATTAACACAAATTACTGCATTCACCATTTATATCATCGATACATATACGATTGAAGGAAAAGCATGCTATAAACAGCCAATAGTGGGATGCATAAAGGATGTTGTTAAAACACATATATATATAAGCGATAATAGCAAGAGAGATTAAATAACAATTCATATAACAGGAATGAGTACAGATGCAGATAATAGTACCATGTGAGTTGCTAATCAATCCCAAATATCAATCGCTATTCAAAATCCTTCCTTCAACACAGAAATGCTTTTAAACAAAGACAGTAGTGCACATTTGTATAAAAACCTTCCTCATTAAAATCAAAATAATTGGTCCAGTTTCATAAAAGAATATCCCTGAAGTACAATAGTGCAACTTCAGGGTTTAAGTCATATACAAAACTTTATGACCCTTTCTAAATGCATGAAAGGGTCTATAAATACTACTAATTTAAAAAAATCTATGAAACAAAATCCTACTAAATTGGCATCAATAAATGCTATCTATCACCTTGGGGGCGATCTGGCAGTCGACGATGTGAATTATGACTCAGGTTACTTGCCTTTAAACCTGAGCTGGCTTATCGCAAGCATTGGCTCCACTTCGGGTGGTATGTTGATGCGCAAGCTGAGTTGGGCAGCAAAGGTGGCATCCTGATATCGGGTACGATATACCTGATAGCATCTGTGAGGCATTTTAAGGCAGCTCTCTAGCTGTGCGACTTCACTAAGAAGAACCAATAGGCATCCCATGTTAAACTGTTGATCCCCGCAATTAACCTTCCATTTTTCTCCAGCTTTGGGTAGCATGAATGCTCCAACATATTTGTCGTTGTTAATTGGCCTAGAGTACATTGGGAAATCATGTTAGACAAATAAAGAGTATTATTTACTAATTCAACCAAATTACTAGTGGTTGCCTTGCATCTTAAAATCGCTCTTTCTGCCTTCATTAACTGTGATTTCCATTCTGTGAATAATATTTCCTTGTGTGATTCCAGAATTCTTGGTAGGTTAGCTGCCTGGCCCTGATCAAAATCTTTCCATTCCAGAAACTTTGTCAATGTTTCTTCGGCCTGATCCAAATATGTCCTTTCCTTTTCTACTTTTTCGCTTATGGATGCCACTAAGTCGCATAATGGCTCTGCCTGGGTGATTTGTTGACATAGGAGCTTCATTTGATTTATCAATGTTTTATTTAATTGGAACGCCTCTGCTTTAAACTCATCTACCTGAGGGAGCTTTTTCATTTGCTCAATTTGAGTTGATAATTGAGCGATTTGCTCATCTTTGGATTTTATCATTCCCTCAGTTGATATTTTTAATTGTGCCAATGCTGCCGATAGCTCCTTTTGCTTTTGGATTGCACTTTCGTCAATCCTCTGTTTTTCTTCTTGCAATTGCTTAGTCAGCGGATTATTATTTTGTTGTTGTACTAGCAATTGCGCCTCTGCCTGCTCTGCCTTCTGCTGCACTTCCGATCATTGAGCCTGTAGCGAAAAGATGTCTTGATCTTTCGCCTTTAATAGACTGCTCACCTCCGATGCTTTATCTATGGTTGCCGCCGAATATGCTCCAGCGTATTGCGATACTTTGTCAAGTCATCAGAGGGATCAAATTCTTCCTTCCACACAACATTGCCCGTTACTGTTAATTCAGGGAATAAAGAAGGTTGATCAGCCCTTCTTCTCTTCCTCTGTCGCTTTACAACAACTTTATGCTAAGGGTTGTAGAATACATCCAAGGGAGGAATCTCTTCTATCTGCAAAATGATTTCACCTAATGGGTCTTTAGGAATTATTTCCATTTCCTTTGATTTGGGTGGGTCGTTGGTTTCGCCCGAAACCTGCTTTGATGTCGCTTCCTGTGTGTCGCCCTCTTTTGAAACCTCATCATCTTTAGAGCATTCTATATTGCCGATGATTGAGTTGAATTGCTACCATTGATGGAGCAAATTCGGATCAATCTATGTATCATCATTAACTCTTGAACTGCTCTCTTCTTGAGTTTTTGCTTGGGTTTCTTCCTGTCGCTGCACGTTTGCCTGGGTTTCTTCCTGCCTTTGGTCATGCACTTCCTCCTACTGCTTTGATGTAATAGGAGGTTGCTTATTACGTTGCTGCTTAGGCTCGCTTGATTTTGTCGTTGTTGGAGTAGTCACTAACAGGTCTAGAGGCAAAGTTTGCAACCTCTGTTCTCTAATTCTGTTAAATTCGGCTAGCCCCTCATCGTTGTATTCGTTTATGGCGAGAAATTTAACTTGATATAGCGACTCGGCCGATGCAAACAAATCCTCAAATCTGTCTTCTTTGTGCTCGAACTTGGCTAATTTGGCCTGGTCGAGTGCATTGTAGGCGATTTTCCTTGGATCGAATCGCCTGCTTGGCAGAGTTGCCAAAGTCAGCGAATTTATATTCTCAGCTTCCTTCTCTACATGTTTGAGATCATGCAGAGTGTAAATACCAATTCGCAAGGGAAAGGAGGGCCAGACATGCTTCTTTGCTTTTTTCAGGGTCTGAGTAACCCCATTGGCGTTGATCTGCTAGGCTACTTCCCTGGCAAGTAACTTATCAGGGATGTATAGTGGAAGCACATGGGGCTTGGCTTGAATGCCAAAAACTCTAATATAGGTGAACTTTTCTTCTCCAAACCAACTTTCTACAGTAGTTAAATCCACCCCTGCTTGTTCAGAAATCTTCGGGGTAGGCTTATTGAAAATGGAATAATGAATAAGCAACATGAAACCGTTGCAGATTTGATACGAGTGGTGTTTGTAGTTGGTCTTCCGTAACTTTTGATGATATATGTGGACGTGTGTGGGGTATCGTGACGTCCACCTCCATCCGAGCACAGGAAATTCAGAATTAAAACATAAAACGTCTAATACGTAGGCACTGTAGTAAAATGGCGGAATGAACCTCTCAGTGATGCGAGAATTAAATCTGAAATTAAGAATGGCAGTGGCTAACTTATCGGATAATATACCGCCCAATCCATTATCTCGCCACTACATGCCACCTCCGTTAAGGGGACCATTTCTATGGTAAAATTGGCGGAATCATGTAATCCCCATAGTCTGCACATCATAATCCCAGCATAGCAGTAAGGAGAACATAGAGAATCGACTGAGTACTTACCTGAAGATTCGTGCTTGTGCTTTGCTGGATTTTGTCTCCAACCTCGAATTGGTTCGGACTCAGTCTCATTTTCTGCTCGAAACTTCTCTAGGAATGTTGTGTTATACTTCTTCTCCTCCACGGGCAAATGATACATTTGCCTTAGATCTTCGGCTTGAAAAGAACCGAAAATCCTCCCATCTATAGTGCTGAAAGTTCTATCGGTAATTGGGATCTCTTGAATCGCCCATCTTACCACATTCGTATATGGGAGAATTTGCTCCCGGGCCGCTATTCTGTGAAGAAAGGAATTGGCCAAGTCTTTCAGATTAGCCTCAGATTTTCTAGTGCTGTCGCATGAGACTTGTATTCCCGTCACCCTCGGATCTTCGGCTTCAATCAAATTATATGTTCCTTGCCAAGTAGCTCTGGTAAGTCCCAGGCACGTAATGTCCGATATAAGCCCTTTCTTTTTATTGCCTGGATCAACGACGGGTTGCCCTGCGACCGACGAAGCGGAAGGCATTGTGGTCTTTTTGGACTTCTTTCCCATTCCACTCAAATCTGTCTCAGCGGGAGAATTCTGCACAGAGAGAACGATAGGTGTAATACAGGAAACAATAACATAAATCGAATAGACTGAGATATATATATTGATAAATTCATGGTGATCGATTGACTTAAGACGACTTCGAATCAAATCTATGAACAGATCGCAAGCTTTCTGTTTTCATTAAATGGCCGTTAAGGCCTGTCAATATCATCAATACCACTCATTTCAATTAATGGCCGAATGATTTATTTGAAGCATGCCTTGGGCGATTTGGCAGTTGAGCGCGGATGAGCGGATTTTTGAAAGATAGTGCCTTAATTACGAATAAATCGTATTAAACTGCCTTTATGGTTTTGCTTTGAAAACTGTGCTTTTGCCTTTATTGCAATCGGGTGTCAGGGAAAATCATAAGTCATTGTTTTGGTTCCATTTGGAATCCCCGATCGCTGATAGCGATATCGCATCGCGTCGGGAGTAGCGAGTAGGGCGGTTAAGAAGGCGTGCGTAGTCAATCGTCGATTGCCGATAATGATATCGCATCGCATCGGGGCAAGAGGGAGCTTATTTGTGTTAAGCCATTATCGCCGATTGCCGATTGTCAATATCGCATCGCATCGAAGCAAGGGGGATTTAATTGCGTTCCTTCATTTCTTACCGATACCTGATAGCGATTTCGCATCGGAGCAAATCAAAATGTCCTCAAGTTGTGTTCCCTTTGTCATTGCGATATGTGATCTTGTGATCGCTTTATCGCAATGAAAAAAGATTAATTGTTTTACGTTAAGGTTTTTTTATTGGTTTATGGAAGAGGCCTTTTGGTAATGTTTTCTTTTATTTCTTCGGGCCTTTTAGAATAGAACTCAAATTGATACCAATTAAAAAACAAAAAATTGAAAAGGGACCCATTTCATATTATGTTTTTTGAGATAATATTGATATGAAATGGGGGGTTGTTGTAGGGCACAACAGTCACATAGGTAACATTTGGATGGGCTAGTGAAACCTTTTTTCTAGAGATTCTCCCAAGTTAAAATTTTCCTTTGATGAACTAGCCAAATGAATAACTTTATTTTCATCCAGTGGGGGCCTTGCCAAAGAGTTTTCCATACTTGATCAGGGTTTTGGTAGTTAAACCCTGTTATTACTTGTTTGGCTTCTTTGAGGTTGAAGTTTCCTTCGGTGTTCCTTCCCCATCTTAGTTGGCCGGGCAAGGAGGATACTAAAATCCTCCTATGTTCTAGCACCTGAGCAAGAGAGTCTGCCTAGGCCTTCAGAGGGCTCTCTTCACTACGGCCTAGATCCTTCCAAATTCTCCATTTTCCATTATTCCTTACCTGGTCCTAGAAGTCATTAACCATGAGTAGACCTTTGTTATAAGTATCATGCTTGAGAGCTACTAATTCATCCTTATACACGTTGGGTTCCTGTTGCCAATTATCCTCCCAAAACTGAGCCAGGTTCCCATCCCGGATCTCCCATAAACTATGCTACTGAACAATACCTTTATTTTCCGAGGCAAGGTTCCAAATGTGGGAGCCCTTAATATGCCCTGACATTTGAATTTGATCCTTCTTTTGCCAAGTATTGGCATATTTTTGTTTCCAAAGCTTGGCCCAGGGGGTTGTTAATTCCTTGATCCACCTCCACAAGAGTTTAGCTCCCAAAACTCTACTGAGGGTTTCAGGGTCATGAAGCCCCAAACCACCATGGCTTTTGGGTTTGCAAATCTTATCCCAGGCCACTAGATCCCATTTCTTTTTCTCTTCTCCTCTACCCCATAGGAAATCCATTTGTATGCTCCTGATCTGTTGCTAAACCCCTTTAGGAGCAAGAAGAGCTGAGAACATGGAAATGGGAATTGCCTGCAAGACAACCTATGTGAGCACAAGGCACCCCGCCAGATTTAAAGAATTGCATGTCCATTTTCTGATCTTGTCCTAAAGTTTATTTATTATTGGCTCCCATACTCCCTTGCTTAGAGTCTTATCTGTGAGAAGTATGCCTAGATACTTGGAAGGTAACTGGTCCCTTTGAAACCCAAGAATCATGGTGATGTTTCTCTGAATAGCAATGTCATTGTTAAAGAAAAAAACTTCTTATTTTTTGAGGCTTACCTCTCTACCAGCTGCCACAGCAAAGTCATTTAAGATTTGTTTGATCGCTCTAGCCTCCTTGATTGTAGGTATGCCCTGCAACATTGTGTCATCCACAAAATGTTGATCAGTATTTGCCTCTCCATCCAAGGTGAGTTTGATACCCTAGATTCTTCCTTCAGCATTTGCCATTTTAATCGCTCTGCCTAGCCCTTCCATCATGAGGACAAAGAGGAAGGGTGTGAGTAGATCCCCTTGTCTGAGACCTCTAGAGGGTGTGAAGGTTCTTGAAGGAGCACCATTGAGCAGGATGGAAAAAATGGTTGTGGTAACTAGTGCCATAACCCATCTTATCCAGTTTTGGTTGAAGCCATATGCTCTTAGAACTGCCCTTATATAAGACCAACTTAGCTTGTCGTAAGCTTTCGCAAGGTCTAATTGAATGATCATACCAGCTTGTTTGTTTCTTTTGAGAGAATGTACCACCTTGTGAGCTTGGATGATGTTATTGAGGATTTGTCTTCCTTCCACATAGCCCATTTTCTCCTTTGAGATGAGAGCTAGTAAGACGGGCTTGAGTCTATTGGTGATCACCTTGGAAATGACATTGTACACCACATTACACAAAGCTATGGGTCTGAAGCCATCCAGAGTCATGGCTTTTTCCTGTTTTAGGATCAAATCTATGAAGGAAGCATTAAGAGCCTTCAGAACCTTTTTGGATCTTCTTGAGTCTTCCACCACCTCAAGGATATCCTATTTGACTGTTTTCCAATGGGCTTTGAAGAAGTCTACATTGAATCCATCTGGGCCTGGAGCTTTTCCATTTTGCATTTCATTAATCACTTCACTGACCTCCTCTTCTAACATTGACCTATTAAGGTTATGGTTGTCCTCTCTAGTAACCAGCTAAGGGATGTACTAAGTGAAGTTGTTGATGAACCTGGATCTGTCCACCAAAGGCTCCTTTGCTATACTGAGGAAGTGTTGAATAAGGACAGATTCCATATCATTGTGAGAGACGAGTTTTATCCCTTGAGAATCTTTAAGCTTTGTGATTTTGTTGTGTGCCTTGTGATCCATGGTGGATTTATGAAAGAACTTCATGTTTCTTTCTCCCTCTCTAATCCGTTGCACCCTCAATTTCTATCACCAAAAAAATTCCTCTTGCCTGCACCGATCTTCCCATTCTTCCTGCTGAGAGTTGGCTAGCTTTTTCCACTCCTTGGTAAAACCCTCTGTGATGCTGATCTGATTGATCTCCTAGAGTTTTTGCTCAGTTTCTCTTTTGGATTTGAATATATTAATTCCTTTTTGTTCCAATATTTAAGCCTTGATTGGATATGTTTGAGTCTCTGTTGGAGCATGAACATTCTAGTGCCCTGAATGTTCAGATCCTCTCTCCATCATTTGTCAATTTTGCTGGTGAATTCAGGGTGAGAGAGCCAGGCATTTTTAAATCTGAAGGTCTGTTTCTTTGTGTACCCATGAAAGTGGCTTCTAATTGTACAGGCCAATGGTCCTAACCTCCAAAGGGAAGAATAGAAGCTGACATGGCAGGGCCTGAAAGAAAAAGGTCCTCTGAAATAATAAATCTATCGAGTTTAGAGGCGACTTGTGAAGCCCCTCCCCTCTTATTGTTCTAGGTGAAGCTCCCATTGATTGTTTCAGTGTCCACTAACCCCATGTTCCTTATGAATTTCTGGAAGGCCATGGAGTCTTTGCCTGGCTGTCTAATCCTGCCTTTATTCTCTATAAGAGATCTTATCATATTGAAATCTCCTGCAATGATCCAGGGCATACTGGGGTGTCTTACTCTTAGTTCCTCAAGGGAGGTGAGAAGCCTGAGTTTTTCTTCTAGCTTTTGATTTCCATAAACATTTGTGATCATGTATATCTTATGCTCACCTAAAGGTTGAAATACCAAAGAAAGATAGTTCCTGGATGCTTCAGCATCCATGATTCGAAATTTCAGGGTATCCTAGAGTGTAAGAATTCCCCCCACCGAGTTATTTTCTTTAACCTCTAGATACTCATACTTGATTAGCCATTTATTATGGATTTCTCTAATCTTATCCGTCAAACATTTTTTTTCTCCTAAATGAAAACCATATCTGGTTTCTCTTCTTTTATTCTATTACTAAGATTTCTTTGTTTCCTTCTATTTCTTATGCCTCTAATATTCCAGGTTGTGTGCTTCATTAAGAAAGGTTTGTAAAGGAATAACTGGTGAGATATTTCATCTTACCTGAGTTGATCAAGAGTTTCCCACATTCGTTTAGCAACTCCTTCGGTCTTTTTCTTCCTCTTTTCCTACCTTGGTTCTTTGGAGATTGGGTCTGTATCTCCTCCATCATTTTGACCCCTCTATGCTCCTGGCTTTCATGATTTATTTTGACTCCAGAGCCCTTCGGTTATGATCTCCATAGGAAGAGTTGTTGAACCCTATCATATTCCTCTTTTGGCAGGGAGTCCACTCCTTTGTTTGTCCCTTGTTCCAGAAATTTCTCTAGATCTAGATTTTCCCTTTCTAGAATCTCCTGCAGTTCATGGTCCTCTGTTCCCGCCTCACTTGGGGTCATATCCTAGTCCCTACTTATCTCCATAATGCTTGGCAGGTCCTCCTTTTGCTGGCTATTTTCTATGATATCTTCCATGCTAGTATCTCTTTCCTTCTTAGTGATAATATTCTCCATTTCCTGGTTTGTTTCTTTATTTCCATCTTCTTCTTCTAAGATCTTAAAGCTATTGTGTCTCGGCTGTCTTTCCTCATTGATATTTTTTTGTGGCCACTTCTCACATTTCCATTTGCCCCCAACCTTAGTGAAACCCTTGAGATTTTTATTCGTCGTTGTTTTCACATTTCTCTCCATACTATTTGTTAGGTAGTCTCTATATAGATGCCCATGCTCATGGCATTTGCAGCACCTAAATGGGATGTGCTCATAGTCCACCGCCTACACCCATTCTTCATCATATACTTCTAAAATTATCGCATCTGGAAGTGCTCTAGATAAGTCCATTTCCACACATATCCAGGTGAAGGAGGTGTATTTTCCATTTAGAGTCACATCTGAGATCTTTAGGAAATGCCCTAGTTTGTTTCCTATTGTTTTCAGAGATTCTGGTAGTCAATAATCCAGAGGAAGGGAGTATAGTGTAATCCGTACTAGTACTGATGTGAATGTTTCGTGTTCTGGGACGAAGTTCATCATCCATGGCCGCATGTAGAGACCTACAACCACGTAGAAGTATGGTCCTCCTTCGAACACTCTATCTTTATCCTCTAGGCTTGTGAACACTACTGTGAAGAAGCCGTTAGATCCCAGATGAAGGTTTATTTCTCCCTTTGGTTTCCAGTGGCTCCTTATCCATACGTGCAAGCCCCTCTTTGTCAGCCATAACCCCATGAATTTTCATATAACTGCATATTCCGCCATATGATCGCTATGTGCTTGTAGCGTTGGGTCACTTAAGATGACCCGAGGAATGATGTTCGACTTGGGTTTGCATACCCCAATTGTCCTTATGGAAGTTGTTTTTTTGACTGCTACCCCCTTTCTCCTTCTACTTACTAGCTTCCTGTTGATCCCCTTCTTGTTCATGAGGTCTGTTTCTTCCCAATATTTCTGTGTTACTTGCATCTGTTGTCTTCTCCAGAGGTTTCTTGAAACGCTGCTTTCCAGCGTCCTTGCTTCTATCCGTGACTACTTTATTGTAGGAGGGAGCAACACTCTCCCCTGCGCCTCCTGCCATGGTACCTAATGTCAAACCCTAATGCCAACCCTATCAAGTTGCGAGCTCCCCGCCAAAAGAAATCTCTTCTCTTAGGTTTTGGTGATTTTCCCACAGTTATAATTATATTAATTATAAACAAATAGTATAATAATATTATATATATTTGTTTAATTAATACCTATTAATTATAGTAATATTTTAATATATAGTAATTTTGTATTTTATTATTATTAATTAAGATTATAATATAAAAATATATATAATAGTGATGTTTAATTATTTTTTATTATAAAATATATATTAGGTCTAATTATATTTAAATAATATTTTATAGTAAAATAGATCATTTTTATATTTTTTTTTGGCTTTAAAAAATTAGTCATTTGGACAAATAAGGAAACTTTTTTATTTTAAAAATACTAATCTATTTTATTAGATATAAATTATAAAAGTTAAGAAATTAATATATAATTATGTCATAAATAATTCAAAATCTATCCACGATAACATAATAATTTTTTTACCATATTTTTTTTGTAAGTTTAAGGTACTGACATCTTCATCATGTCTAATTTAACATGCTAGATCCCAGACGGACGAAATCGAATGGTGACTTTATATCTGATATATCAACTTAGATCCAACAGGGATTGAACTGGTTGACTTTATAATCAAAGGAGTGTCTAACAGAGAACCCAATTCATTATCCCGTTTATCTAAAAACCCAGTGAACCTAATACACAATAACAATAATAAATGAAATTTAATTTAAAAATTAAAAAATAAATAATATATTTAATTAATATAAAACAATATAATAAATAAAAAAAATTAATACAAAATCAGCCCTAAATAAATTACTATAATTCTATCCTTCGCTAAAAGTAATAATCTCTTATTACCTAATTAAATTATCCATTTAATAATTCTTGATATTAAAAATGTTATTCTTGATTCAACTCAATAAGAAATATCCATTGACATTCAACACATTTGGTTTTTTTGGGTTACGAAATACAATGATGATAATTTAAATGTTAAAAAGACAATGATATAATATGATATAATTTTATCTTAGAAACATAATGGATTAGGTAACATGCAATTTCAAATTAGTAATTAATGGTAATTAAAAACATAGATAATTATGACCTCTTGTTAATGATGATCTTGTTGACCAGTTGATAATGATCATAGTTTGCTACCTCAATTATGAACATAGTTATTTGTGTTTATGGATATGTCCATTAGAAGGGCACTTTGTTATAATAAATTTTATGAAATTTTAAGAAAGCTTGCCGTTGTTGCTAAGCAACCTAAATTTTAGAAAACTTATTCCGAGTTATTGAGTTATTTAAACCATATTTTGAATTTGATATTATCATATGGAGTTTAGTGTATTAATGCAGGCTTCGATAATAAATGGTTCATAATATGTATACTGTAAATTTATGGATATGCATCATGTAACATGTTTATTATGATAATGAGTTTATATATAGATATATAAAATATTGTTGTAAAAATATAAGAGGAGTTTTGATTTTATTATAAGGGAAGATGAATCTTGATCAAGGTGTTTTTGAAGGAAGGGGTGATGGACAGCTTTATCGTTATCTACTTAGTTAGCACCATGGCTCCCTATGTTTATGACAGTAACACCCTAATTTTATGTCTACATTTCTCTCAAAGCTTTGGAAGCAACGCTGCAATTTTGTAACAAGATATCTTCTATATATATATATATATATATATTTATGTTTCTCGTATACTATGTAGAGACAGGTCATGAACTTGTTGGCAAGGGGGAAATTGTTGGCAAAATTGTCATTGATGACAAAGGGTGTTGAATATGGTTGATGTTGAGTTTGTATTGTTGCTAGTGCTCGATTGGTGCTCCTATTTTGTTGAGTATGTGTTGGTGAATGTTGTGTTGTATTGCTTGCATGTGTTGTGATGTTAAGGTTGATAATGTATTGCTAGTATCAGGGACGGAGGGCTATGTTGTTGAGTTGGTGATGTTGATAGAGGTGTGTTATTGAGATGGTGATGATGGAAAAGGTATGTTGCAGAGGTGACAATGATAAAGTTGCAAATACGTCTTAAGAATATGTGATGCAAGAAGTTACAAAATTGAGTGAAGATTTTTGTATTTTTCTTTAATTCAAGGGACATACATAAATTAAAGTCTGGCTACTAGTGTTCGCAACCCAGATTGAAGTGGGTAACTAACATCCGTGTTTTGTAGTAGGGATAAAGAAAACCTTGAGATTTTCCTTATGATATATGTTGTTTGAATATTTTGATTTTTTTTTTGTGTTTTGATATTCAAAAGTTGGAAGAATTTGGAAACAAACAGGTGGAATGCAAAGAGGCAAGATTTTCACTTCATATTCATGTATGGAATGCTAACATCAACAAGTTGTGTTTATAAAAGATGTGCTTTTGGAAGGCAAAGTTAGAGTGTTAGAGAGTTGATTGAGTTATGTGAGAGACCTAGTTCGTGAGTTACCTGCCACAAAGAGAAAGAGGAAGAAGAGTAGATGTGAAGTTGATTTGAAGAAGAGAAGGTAGAGACAAAGAGATGGAAATATGCAGAATTAAGAACTAGGTAAACCAACACATTGTATATTTTATGTATCAAGGGGTTGTAATCTCCTTCTAGATAGTAGACTGAAAAAGGGTAGGTTGGAGCTTGTTGAAGAGGAAGTAGGATCTTCTTAGCAAGTAGTGGCTTATAGAAATAAATTGAGGTAGGAGCCTCCTGTACGTAGAAGCCTGCATAAAATTAATGTAAAAAAGGGAGTATGAGCTTCCTAGCAAGTTATAGCTTGCAAAATAGTAGAGAGGTTGGATCCTCCAATAGCTTATGTAATAGAGGAAGTAGGATCTTACCTTTGCATCACAGCATAAACAAAGTTGTGGTTTTTCCCTTAATGTGTTTCCACTTATATCTAGTGTCCACATGTGCGTTTCTTTTATGTGTGTCTCTTATGTTGTGATTTAAATGTTGTGTACATATTAAATATGTTATTCATATGATGTTCTATTGGTCATTTAATAGTTTAGATAAATATTGAAAATAAATTAAACATAAAATTTGATGTCCATGAATATACTATATTGATTCACCCCCCCACCCCCTTAGTATGGTTAAGTTTCCAACATAACTCAGTGTTTATGTTATCCATGTATTATTTTGGACTAAAAATCCCACTCTTTTGTCGCAGGTATGGTTTCCTCAATAGCAAAGCACACCAAGAAGAAGACTAATATGTGTTGGTATACTCGTTTTTTGCAGATCAATAGAATTTTGTAGCTTACAAAAAAAATAAGGGAAGAGGAAATGAAGTTTATAGAAAATAAATTCTTTATTATTAGTGTTAATCTTATAACTCTTTTTTTTTTCTACCTTGTTCCTTAAAAGAATCCATCCACCTTTTTTCAGTTATTGATCTATCATTTTAATGTAGGAGGTTGGTGAGGAAAGTATTTTCACATAGTTATGGGAGCATGGGTTTAGTACTGTTGTCATGGGAATTGTAAGATTCTTGTGTTCCTTTAGTTAGAAGGAAGTCAACCATCATTTCGACTAATTCTCTCATTATTGTTGGCTCTAGCATTGTAGTAGATCTCTTACATGTGGCACTATATATGTAACTCATGTTGTGTTCTCAGTTACCAAACATATCGATTTGGAAATTAACCAAAATCAACACCATGAATAGGGATATTGCATACTTGCTATGGAAAGTAGTTGGTTGAAGGTGTGCATAAATGTTGCGCAAGATAGGATTCCATCATTCACTATTTATTATGTACATTTTGGATTATTGGGAGCTTTGTGTTGATATGGCATGCCATTCTCAACAAGCATAACATAGATTGGGCTCTTTTTAACCACACTAAAGAGCACTAGATGGAAGAAGTTTTCTAAAAACCTATTGAGCAAAGAAATATAAGATTTTCTTGTGTTGTGTTAGGTAGTGGAAGAAAGCTACTTGGTCATTAAATGTTGATTGAGATGATTGTAATGTTATGTGATGAGTATATTGGTTGAGCATGAGAGTATATGGGTTGCATTGAGAGAGATAAAGCTCATAACTTGCTTTATTTGGATTGATGGCCTCATAGCATGGCTTGGGGGTGGTAACTACGCAAGATGCCTATAGTTGGGTGAAAATTTTTCTCGTACACAGTCAATTTTTTGGACCAAATGTTGCTAAAAGATAAGTGTCCTTTCATTGTTTATGATTATGCAAAATTCATATTATTATTTGTTGTGGAAAAATCATATATGATGCATTTTATGTGCAATGGTTCCTGATTCTAATTATCATGGAACTCTAAGAATCCAAGTTAGTTATTTTATTGTAATCTTCTTAATTTGTACTACATATGCATTTGTTTCCATTCTGGTCCTTTTGGGGATGATTCTTTCATTAATATTATGGGAAAATCACTATAAAAGATGCAATTTGAAATCACTACTTATGAAAATCCATCTTGCGATGGGAAGTGATGTGATGAGTGAGGATGCTACAATCACTCTAAACCATAGTATTAAAACAAATCATAGTAGATGAACATAATAAAGGCTTGATATTAGATGAACATAATAAAAACTTGAGAAACAAACTCCCAAGTAAAAGTTTATATAAATCTTATAAACAAGAATAGAGAAACATTTTACAATAATTAAATAATATCAACATATCATAATAAATAATAATTTATTATTTATTATTATAATTAATTGGGGTTAGTAATTTCCTTTTAAAAATAAACTATATACCTATATTAACTCACCTTAATAAATATGGTTATATTAACCATCTCTCACCATAATTTCCATGAAAAAAAAAACCAACTTGCTACCCTCGCCATCAATTAAACATTCCATTAGGATAAAGTTTGCCCCTTCACACCCGAAAGAGTGAAAGTAGTGTTCCTAGACATTTCCAATCCAATTAACATCAATGTTGACACTCAACTAAAGCAACATAATTTCTTTTAGAAATATCGGTGAAAAGCTCTACCGCGGACCAGTTCACCGATTTATGACTCATTTTACCTTTACGCGTGTATTCCAAACAAAGAAAATCCTCATATTCACAACTTTACACGTAGAAAATAAATAAATTTCACAACTTTATGTGTGGATCCCAAAGAAAATTCGCAAATTCTTTGCATAATTATATTTCCCAACTCAAATTAAAATGATTTGAATATGCTTGAAAATCCAACTCTGAGAAGAGGTGAGAATATTAAATTCGAAGGAAATCTCAACGATGAGATATAGATACTCATAAGATCCACAAACTAGAAACATTATATCATTAAAATACATTGAAATATAGTTTAGTGGTGCATTGGTCAAGTATTTACATTTAAAATCTAATATTTAATTATTAAATAAGCTTTACTAACTTTGTTAGTATCATTCTCACATATATGAATTTATATTTATATCGGTTTAGTATTGTGACATAGAATCTTGAATTAGTTTTGGTAGGTTGTTGACATTTTGTTGAACACTTTTCTATTTTTATCTACTTTAAAAAAACACAAGTAAATCACTTGTAAAGTCTAAGTTAATGTTGATTGTCCATAAATGAAATAGAATGTGTGAAGCTTGGGCTTATAGGCACAAACATTGCTATCAAAGGGCAATGAATGAGGTGTTAGGTTATGTTTGAGGATGAACTTGTCTTTTTTAAATCCCAATTACAACACTATGCATTGACTTCGATGGTTTGGTTGAGGTTTTTTAATGTAAAATGTGGAGAGCATTTACCCTTACTATTTTTTATTTTGATTTTTTGTTAGCATTTTTTTTAATAGGCATGTGAAGTGAAGTGTGGAAGGGTGACACATTCCTTTAGGATGCCTTAGGCATCAAGGTGACTTATATATAATTATAAGTAATTTTTTAGTGAAGTTGATCCTATAACTTAATTTTCGTTGTGGGTTAACACTTTCTTTCGGGATACTTTAGGCATCAAGGTGACATATATAGTCATAAACAAATTCTTAGTGAAGCTGATCCTATAACTTAATTTTAGTTGTGGGTTAAGCGTAGTTTAGGTTGTGAGTAAAGCAATTTAGCCATGATTTTTTATAGTCATTTTATTTTATTCGAAAATTTACCTTTTATTGCATTGGTATTATATTTAATAAGATAATGGAACATTAATTTGTTGAAAATTTACTTTGCTTTCCTTGTGGCTACCAAAAAAACATATTTATCTTCAACATCTTTCAAAGAGGTTGTAGCACCTTTAATCTCATTTTTTATTGAAGCATAATAAGAATTCATCTCCTTACTCCTAGAAACAACTAACGGAACAATCAAAGATGAAGTATTTTAGGCCTACTTTGTGGTAGGAATCTAAGGATCACTACTATATGATTAAAGTCGGTAACACTAACAATGAACAATCACATGAAAATGGGAAGATATTATAATCAATGATAGTTTGAATTCAAAACTCTCCAAAGAAATATTTTTTTAAGATGGAATCAAAATGATAATTAGCACTAATTTATGTGAAGAAGAGAATGAGGAAATGGTTGTGCCACCTCTAAAGGAGGATTAGCAAGAGTATTAATATGCTCTTAGTATCAATATAGGAATAGGAGGGAAACCAACCCTTATGAAAATCCAAATCTTGAAGATATATCAACTTGTTATTCACTAAATACTCAAATAACATAAAATAAAAAGATAAGTAACTTGAGGCCTTCAGAATAAGAGAGAACAAAAAACAAGATACCTTTTTGAGGGGGTAACCTCCTTTTACGATATAACAAATAACATAAAAGATGCATAACATGAGATGATATCTAAGACTAGGTCTCCATAACGTATATTGGAGACAAATGGAACAATTTCAATTAAATGATATAAATGACCAATCAGGACACACCTATTTTTTCTTTTTTTTCAACTCTGGTTCACGAACGCTGATTGGCCGCTACATACACGGGTAATAATCCAAGCAGATCAACTCAAAAGGATCTACCCACCGACCTAATTTTTTTGGGCCTAACCCTAAGGGCGTTGAGGAGATTTGACCCTATGACATCCCAATTGGCAAGGTACTGAGCAACAAGAACTTGACTAATTGAGCTATCCCTTGGGGCTATAAGGACACAACTAATATAAATATATAAATGTAATAACTTAATATGTAGGGATTAACATGCCCCTCCCTTCAAAGAAGTGTTTCCCTCTACCTTTGATTATTTGTGGATGTTTTTCCATGAAGAAATCATCTTCCCATGTAACCTCTTCCACTAGTAGGTATTCCATTTGATAAGGTACTTAGTTTTGCTCGATTTTAAATAGCTTGATCCATGTTTCAATGGTTGTTTCTAATTCTAGTATGATTTTCACCTCTTTACTAAATTTCTTTGGACAAATAGTTTGAACTAGGATTTTGTTGTTGATTACCTTCCTTAGGAAAGAAATGTGGAAGACTAGATGCACGTGTGAAGATGGAGGTAACTCCAATTTGTATTCATACTTCCAATCCTCCACAACACCTTATGTGGACCATAGAACTTGGGCATTAATATATTCGCCTTCATTTGTTATTTGAGAGGCATCTATTTGTGTCATTGTAGCTTCATAAATACCCATTCCCCCACTTCAAATTCCCTTTCACTGCAAATGTTGATCTACATGTTGTTTCCAATTATGTGTCATATCCAAGTTTCCATCAGTAGTCGAGAAACCTCTTGTTGATGCTCTAAGTGATCCTCCATTTCTTGAACCTTTTCTTTCATCCTTAAGGGTGTTGTGATGGATGGAGGACGATAGCCATAAAGTGCCATAAAGGGAGACACTTATGATGAAGTATGGAAGGATGTGTTGTACCATAGTTTTTCGTAAGGAAACCACTTGACCTATTACATATTTATTAAGATGAAAAGCAACGGGGATACCATTTTAAACATTTATTCATGATCTCAATTTCTCATCACAATTGAGGATGGTAAGGGGATATTTGAGCCAATTTATTACACAAACAATAAATAATTTAGTCCAAAAAATATCACTAAAAAATGGTTCTCTATCACCTACAATAATCTTGGGGATTCTATGTAATTTTTGAACTATTTCCAAGAATGTTGTAGCTATTTTGCTTTATTTAAATAAGAAATATGAGAAAAACAACAAAAATGGGGGTACTTTATGAGTTGATCTACCACTATCATGATGTCATTATTTCTTTTTGACTTTGGTACACCCCTATAATAAAATCCATTGATACCTCTTCCTAATGTTGACTAGGTATAGCTAATGGTTGTTGAGGCCTTTATTATATCTCTCTTATTTTATTATCAAACCAAACATTCCATCCACAAAATTTTGAACATTAGTTTTAAGACCTCCTAGAAAAGTCCTCTTTGATAAAGTGATAAGTTTTTAGGAACCTAAATATCCTACTATAGAATGAGCATCCAATTCCAAAAGGACCTTCTATTTGAATTAAGAATTCCCACATAAATATAGGTGATCCTAATACTACAATGGATCATTCTTCCACACAAATTTATCTAATGGACTCAAGTCCTGTTGTAGTTGTTGAATGTTATTACAAACCTTCTAATATTACTTACATTATATCCTTGTTTGTTCCACCCAATATGATTCTGGAATGGGAATAAAACAAAATAAGCCCTAAGTGTCTTCTACTTTCCTTGAAAATGCATTTTCCCCACATTTTGTTTTCTATTTTTGTAGATAGTTTCAAAGGCATAACCTAACATCATTGTAATCCATTTTTGTTTCCCTACTTTAGAATATCAATACATGCTTTTACCTTGGAATTCCTTCCCATTAGATAAGGGAATCATTTCTTAGATAAGGGATATTCCATTGGACAGTTGGTCACGACATATTTGATAAAATTATCTTTAAAATATGAAATTCTACACTATTACAATTTTATTTCTCTTTAGATATATAGATCTATAGATTATTCTTAAGTGTATGCATGCAAATTAAAATTATGCAGAAAATAAAAAACAATGAAATAAAAAACCACACACACATTTTAGACAAGATATGACCTAGGAAAAACTTTCGGGAGAAAAACCGAGTTCCAAGGACATGAGGTCGCTCTGCTCTCTTTCTCTGAATAGAAAATGCCTACGGGTACAAAGAAGTATGGCATGTGGCTTGTGGGCTACTACAATGCACAAATCTTCTCTTTATGCTCTATCTCCTATCCTTCTCATCTATTTTTTCTCAGTTATGGAACAGATGCACTTGAAAGAATGGAACCCCTTTTCTTCCAAGTGGCCTAGTTATAACATAACCTGACAACCTATTATTGGTTAGGTTTGACTAATTCAAATCCCATTAAAATTTATAATATAGAATCTTATAGGTTATTCTACATCATCATCATGTGGTTAGCCCCTTTTCCATGTATCATGGGCGCTGACATGGCAGCCTTTCGAATTATGGTGGTGAAAATAGGAAGGTCAACTTATGAGTGACATAACTTTCTCATACAGACTCTGATTGATGTGATTCTTATGTCATTGGAAGGGTCTATGTGTGTGTAATAGGAAATAAGGTGACATTATAGTGACAAAATTCCCCCCCCCCCCCAAAAATGTCATTTGATGCCTCAAAACACTCCCGAAAGGCTTCAGACTCCAATATTCTAAACTAGGTCCCACTAGTAAAATGGTCTTGAGAGATGATTCCTCCACTTTTTCCACTTTAAATGCATCAATATGGATGAAAAACTACAGTTATCCAACACAGATCACATCTCCCCATTTTGGGAGGATTTTAGTCCCCAAAATCATCCACTGAATGAGGTGAGGAAATTTTTCCTCCACCTTCCCTCGGGTGTACCATTTAACTTTTCTTGGAAGTTGTCCTTTCAACCTAATCTACAAAAGGCCATGTTGCACTTGTAGTTTAGTTTTGGACCTCTTCTGTAAAATTGTATCTTTTGTCAACCTTGCCTAAGCATTTGGTGCCAAATCCTCCACAAAAGGTAGGACTTATTCCTCTTCCTAATCTAGCATGGAAGGCTCATAGAGTCTTAGATTATCTACATTAATGATTGAGTAAATTCACATATATGGTGGTAAACTTAGTCGATAGCCATTATCACCCACCTTTTCCAGTATCTCGAAGGGTGTTATGAAACCAGGTCACAAAAGGATAGAAAAGATAGATCAACGCCTTAGAATTCAACCTCTTCGAGGGGGCAACCTCCTTTACATTACACAAATGAACAATTCTTGGATGATCCAAATGAAAAACCCTCATTTCTATATATCAGAGTCTAAGGGGTCACAATATAACCCAATCTGACCTAACCATAATAATATAAGGCCACATAAATAATAATAGTGGGCTTCTGGGGTGCACAATAATAACAATATGGGGACAATAGGGCCACAACAATGACAATAAGGTATACAATGACAAAAGTAATGGGGTAATCACTAGTATTATAGGGACCTAATAAAGGGACCATAGCAATAGAGCCTTGATGTTCTTACCTGGACCCTGTAGCATCTCCTTATTCAACTGTAGCCATACTTTGTCTCCCACCTTGTATGATTTCTATGTTTAATGTTGATCATGCATGGCCTTATATTTCTCTTACAACTTTTGCAGTGTCTCTTGTACCTATATATGGACATACCTAATCTTTTTTATTAATTTTTCAACCCCTAAGGATTCTACTATAAGATCTTCCTTCGCTCCTCCTCGCTACCCATATGCAATGTCCAAAGGTGAAGGTGGAAAATATTCAAACAAGTTTCAAATGGGGACTTTCTTGTTGAACTATGGATTGCTCAATTGTAAGAATGTTGTATATATACCAAATTTTCAGACTAGTTCTTCGGGTGCTTTTGGTTGTATACCCTTAGAAGCTACACCAAATCCCTATTGACTACTTATGTTTGCCCATCTATCTGTGGATGGACTGTTGTAGATATGTTCAACTCTATGTCCATCTTCTCCCACAATGTAGTCCAAAATGCATTGAGAAATATTTTGTCCATGTCTAAAATGATGCTCCTTGGTATCCTAATGTGCACCTAGACCTCTCCAAAGAACAATTTTGTTACTTATTTCCCACCGATGGTCTTCTTACAGGGTATCAGAAGACACATCTTATTGAACTTGTCCACTACCATGAACTAGTATTCATGCCCCTTCCTGGTTGTTGGTAAACCTCCCACAATGTCCATGGAAATTCTTTCCCAAGGATGAGTGGGTATAGGTAAGGGATGATATAGACCTCTTTTCCTATTGCTAGGCTAGCACAACAAATCATGCATCCTATTATGATCCTACCTACTTTTTCTTATATCTTGGGCCAATACACATACCTCTGCATGTTGGCCACATTCTTCCCTACACCAAAGTGCCCTGCAACCTTGGAGATGTGAGCCTCTCTAAACAACTACAATTTCTCATAAAAAATATCTTATCCAACCTATAGAGTAACCCATCCCGGAGATGGTAATCAATGGTTTTGTCGCCATCATGCACATGACTATGACTATACAACTGCTAAATTACCTCCTTGAATTCCTCATCCTATGAATATGCCTCTTTGTATGCATCATGGGTGAATGGCACCATGTGCATAAGATTTCCCAAAGCAGTGATCTTTGGTGTGGGTGGCCTTGAAAGCATGTCGTCCAAATTGATTATGTTTCCCTTCTTGTACTTAATCACTAAATGAAACTGTTGTAGAAACCCCATCCACTTGTAATGCCTGGTATGTCGTAGCTTACTTTGGGCTTGCAGATATTGTGGCAGTTGGTGCTCTGTGTGGAATATTGTCTCCTTTCCCATCAAATAGTGCTTCCACTTATTCACAGCTTTCACAAGAGAATATATCTCCTTGTGATAGGTAGGGTAGTTAAGAACTGACTCATGAAATACTTCAAAATGGTAGCACACATGCCTTCCTCCTTACATCAATACTGCTCCCATAACATACCCACTCACATCTGTATCCACTTCAAAAAGTTGTTATAAGTTTGGTAATTCCAGTTTCGGTGCTTGAATGATCTTCTTCTTTAGCTCCTCAAAGGCCCTCTACTGACCCTTTCCCCACTAGAAATTATTTCCAACTATTATTAAAGCGTGGAGTGGCATTGCTACTACTGAAAAAAAAAAGGCTATGAATTTCCTCTGGTACAGTGTTACCCCAATGAAACACTTGACCTCATAAACATTAGTAGGCACTAGCCATTTCATGATGGCCTCCATATTGGTAGGATCTATCTTCAACTCTCCTCCACCAATCACATACCCCAAATTCACCAAAGTCTGTTATGCAAGCTCACACTTCTTAAGATTTTCTAGTAGTTGTTCCTTCTTTAATGTCTCAAGCACCTGCGTCAAATGTGATATGTGCTCCTCCTAGGTAGCACTATATACTGGTATATCATCCAAATAGATAATAACAACTAAATCTATAAAAGGGTGCAATATATTATTTGTTAATCTCATAAATGTAGCTGGTGCATTGCATATGCCAAATGGCATGAATAAACACCCATACAAACCTTGCTTGGTTTTGAAGGCGGTCTTCGAGGTATCTTCTTATCTTATTCGAACTTAGTGATATTTAGACTTTAATTCCATATTGGTGAAGTATTTTTTTTAAATTTTTTTTTTTTTTTTTTTTTATTATTATTATTATTACTATTATTATTTATTTTTTTTTTATTTTTAATATATATATATATATATATATATATATATATATATATATAATAATATATATATTATTATATATATATTTATTTATTATTTATTATTTTATTATTTATTTTGTAACATGATCCAATATATCATTTATCCTACTGAGGGGGTACCTGTTCTTGAGCGTGATCTTGTCAATTCCTTAATACTCTATACACATCTTCCAATTCCTATCCTTTTCTAGCACAATGATGATGGGTGGCCCACATTGTGATGTACTCGGTCGAATGACACCCTATTCCAACAATTATTGCAATTGTTTCTTCACCTCACTTGATTCTATAACAAAATTCTTATACAACTCAATGTTTGGCAATGGGGAATTCGACAATATCTAGAACTCATGCTCCACTTCCCTCTCAAGCGGTAACCCTTTAGGATCCCGGAACACATCCCTCTATGCATGTAGAAAGTAGTCTAGTTTTCATTTCTATTTATTAGTAAACCTATCTAGGGATGCCTTACCTCTTACCAACTCTTCTACATGTTGATTTTCTCTTAAAAATAATAAAACATAATTCTTGTTGGAACTAATCAATTTCTTGGCTTGGTTGGCACTTGCTAGTGAAATTTTTGACTTTCCTTTGTGCAGGTTGATGCTGAATGATTTTCCATCCTTAGTGAGCTAGTACCTGTTGGTTCTCCACATAAATATTTTATCTCGCATGTACATGTAAGGACTCCCAAACATGACTCTACATACATCAAGGGGAACCACATCTAGTTCTACTTCATCAATAAAATCAACATTGTTGGCAAATCTAATTTTGCATTGTTTTTCTATCTTCAACTCCACATCCTCATTTACCCATCTTAATGGATATGGGCTTGGATGATCACAAAATTCCAAACCAAACTTCTTGACTAGCTTTGTTCCAATGATATTTACCTACGATCCTGAGTCAAACAAAGCATCAATACTGGTCTTCTTGACCCTTATCTTTATATGGAAGAGTTTGGTCATTTATTTCTCTACATGTTGTTGAAAGTTACTCAGATTCACCTCCTTCTACATTAATATACATATCATCTTCTCATCCATGTTGAAGCTTCTTTCAACTTGGTTGATCGAATCAATGGCCATGATATTATTCTTCATATAACCTTTATTTTTGTTCTTCGGGTTAAGCTCTGGATGCATCTTCCAACACTTCTCCTTTGTATGGTCATTAATGTTGTTGTGGTTGTTTGGATATTTACACAGGTGTGTTGTGATTGCTACATTTTTATCTTTTCCCCATTTTTTATTCTTTCCCCTCCTTAGAAGTGTTTTGTTGCTCCTTCTGCTTCAATCCACTTGATTTCCCTTTCTTCAAGCCTCTGCTTTCTAGATATTGTGCCTATACACAATCCTGGTCCACTGATCTGGAATTGAACAACATCACTTTCTCTCATAGATGGTGGTGTATACCCCCCAAATATTTGAGGGGTGCATCTGTGTTCTTTGGGGATATACCTAACATTATGGCCACCTTTCAAAACTTTGTGGTCTACTCCTGTATGTTTTACCCTGCTTTTTCCTGAAGTAGTGCCACTAGATCCATTGGTCCTATTCATACCTAATAGGGTAAAAATATGAATTTATGAGGGTTTTGAAGTCATCCCTTTTAATCATTAGGATTTCTCCCTCCAAACTCAAGGTCTCTATGTGGCTTTCCCACCAAGTTAGGGCATGGCCCTCTAATTTCGGTTGCACAAACGAAATATTTTGTTCTACCTCAATTTGATGGACACTGAAATATACTTCCACTTGTTGCAACCAATGATTTAGATTTAGAGAGTCGATCTCACTATGGTACAACCTGATATCAACATGCACATCCATTTTGATTAGGGACTATGAATGATTCATGGAACTCGAATAGGGTTGATATTTTTCGGGTCATTTCTTTAACTAGTTCTTCATCCCTTCATGATCTCTTGATCTCTCCTCTTATTTGTCATCTGCGCTAGAGCCCCCATATTCTCTGAATATCCCAATATTATTTCCCATGACTATCATGAGTAGATTTACATTACGATTTATATCCGTGACTTTTTGTTCTAGCTAGTAAAACCTCTCCTTTGCAGGATCGTGAGGTTTATTCACAGATTCGTCGACCATGATTAGGGTCTAACTAATTTTGGCCCAGCTAATCTATATCCCCTACAAATAGCCACAATATACCCAAAGAAACCTACTTTGATACCAATATGATCTACCAACTACCATGGATATTCCACTAGATAGTCCGTCACAATAGATGTGATAAAATTATATTTAAAATATAAAATTCTAAACTATTACAATTTTATTTCTCTTTAGATTTGTAGATATGTTTATTATTGTTCATAATTTATGCATGCAAATTAAAATTATGCAGAAAATAGAGAACAATGAAATAATAACTCACACATACATTTGACACATGATATGACCTAAGAAACCCTTATGGGAGAAAAGCCTAGTTGGAAGGTGAGGCCACTCTGCTCTCTTTCTTTGAATAGAAAATGTCAGTGAGTACAAAGAACTATGGCATGTGGCCTATGGGTTACTACCTGCACAAATCATCTCTGTGTGCTCTATCTCTTATCCTTCTTGGTTATTTTTTCTTAGCTATGTAACAAATGCACTTGAAAGAATGGAACCCCATTTCCTCATAGTGGCCCAATTATAACAACCTGATAGCCAAATAGTGGTTGGTTTGACTACCTCAACTCTTAACTAGAGTTACAATATAGGCTCTTCTAGAGTATTCTACATCAAAATCACATGGCTTGCCCCTTTTCCATATATTATGGGGGTTTATGTGCCATCATATTGAATTATGGTAGTGAAAACAAAGAGCTAAACTTCTAAGGTAGATAAATTTTAGATATGGACTCTGATTGACACGATTATTGTGTTGTTGGAAGGGTATTTGTGTGTAGAATAGGAGAAAAAGGTGTTATGCTAAAGTGGAAAAATTTACCCCCAAAATATTTCATTTAATGCCTCAAAAAAGCTCCCATAAGGTTATAGAACCAAATTTGTTAAACTAGGTTGTGCCAGTAAAAATGGTCCTAAGAGAAAATTCCTCTAATTTTTCCACTCTAAATGCATCGAGATGGATGACAAACAATATAATGATTTAATATTGATTAATAGCCAATATTTCATTTTCATAAATGGATTTATGTAAGTTATTTCCTTTATGCTGATTGCTTTGAAGGCAAGGTTCATCCTTCTTACATTAAAAATTCACCAATGTCATGCCCCAAAGGCATCACACTCTGTAATAAGGGTATTTTTAAAGTCAAGTGTGACTAGAATAGGAATTGTACACAAAGGTTCCTTAATTTTCTCAAAATATTTGGTTGCAAGCCTCGAGGATTAGTTTAATTGATTGAATCCCCATCATTAAATAAATTTTTCTATTGAAAGGTGATGGGTTCAATTCTCTCGACACTCTTAGGGTCAGGATCTATGGTTGAGCTGAAAGGAATTGACCCCTTTGGGTGGATCTTCCTAGTACAAATAATTTGTGGACATAGCGGTCACCGACCTCCGAGATCCATGAACCACATAGAAAATAAGTTTCTCAAACAATTTGATTATATTTTGAGTAAAAATATCTTCCTTTTTTTTCAGTAGCCCTTTTATACGTGGTATTATTTGACCATAATTCTTGACAATCTTGCAACAATAGCTCATCAATCCTAGGAATCCTTTAATAATATTGAATGTTTTGGAAATTTTCCATTCCATCATAGCTTTAATTTTGTTAGGTCCACTTTAGCTCCTTCATGAGATACAATATGAACCATATATTCCACTTCATGAATCACAAAGGTACACTTGGAACTTTGATTTACACATAGTTTTTCCCCTCTAGTAGTTTTAAGACCATGTCAAATCATTGTAGAAGCTCTTCCCAATAATTGTTGTAGATTAGTTATAAAAAAAAAATTAACACAAAGTTTATGAGGAATGGATTGAAAATATAATTCCAATATTCTAAATGTGGAAGGTTCATTAATAATGCTAAATGACATCACCAAAACTCATAATGAACTTCATGTGATCTAAATTCTATTATGGGATGTATTCTTGCCTCATTCTAATTTGAGGATAATTGAAATGAAGATCCAACTTGGTAAATAAAATTTTTGCCTATAATTCATGAATCATAAGAGTAAGAAACCTATATTTAATATTCATCTTGTTAAGCTTTCTATAATTTAAAGCATAAACCATGAATCTTCCTTTTTGTAAACCATCACCACTAGTGAAGAGGAATTATTTTGTCTAGGTTAAATGATGCTAACCTCTAACATTTCTTAGACCATATACTAAATCTCACTCTTTTGTTCACACTGGTACTTTTAAGGTTTGATGTTAGGAGGTGCACTTCCTGGTTGCAAAGGAATATCATAGTAATGAACTTGAGTAGGTGGAAGACCTTTAGGCATCTATCCAAATACATTGGAATGATTTTTTGATAAATATTTGGAGATCCATAAGAAAAGGGTGTCTAGATGTTTGAACGTCTAGTGAGCATAATTGTGAAATTACACCATGGTGTTCCTTTTTCAGAAATTTTGTCATGATATTAGAGCTTATCATTTCATAGGGTTTCCCTTAGATATTGTTGAGTTCAGTTTCCTTTCCTTCCATGTTAAATCTCATGAAAAGTTCTTAAAAATTAAGAGTCAATGTTCCTAAGGATTGTAACCATTAAGCCCTTAATATAATATCAATACCATTAATTTGGATTTTAATAGTTGGAATATCCAACACATGCTCCTCTATACTGAGATTAATACTATGGAACTTCCCTAAAGAACTATTTTTACCTATGCCTACAATTATTACTTGAAACTATGATTCTAGATATATAAAGCAATTGAGAAGTTTGGATAATTTGAAATTTGTTTCTACCAAAATCAATCAATGCAATTACCTTTCTCTCTTTTATATCTCCTTCCGTATTGAGCGTTTGAAGAGCACTAATGCTAACCAATGCATAAAAAAGTAGGATTGGATTTAGTTTCTTCTAGTTCTATATCTTGGTATGGTTCAAGATCTTCATATTCTTCCTCTTCATAATATATGTAGGATAATTTACTCTCACCCCATTTATGCCCCTTAATATACTTGTCACAATTTAAACATAGTCTCTTTGCTCTTCTTTCCTCTATTTGTTGAAATTCCAACCTTGCAGGTTGAGTCAGGTTAGGGGAAGGATCATGGTGTTCTATATTAATAACCAACCTTCTTGTAAACATATTCTTACTTTTAGTTTTCCTTGCCACACTATAAATATGCTCTAGGAATTTAGATTCCAAGAGATGCACATCATGTTAAATTTTCTCCTTTAAATTTCCCATAAAGAGATCTAACGAATTATCCTCTATAACATTCTTTACTTTAAAACATAACTTCTGAATTACCAAATCTTATCTATAATTGGACCAATTTGATGGAGATTTATCAATTAACCAAAGAATGTGTTTCTATTAATATACTAATAATGTGTTATCAATTCATCCATAAAAATGAATTAGATGATAAATTCTTTTTTTTTCATTCACAAATTCATTTGTACAAAAAAAATTGATAATATTTTAAATACAAGGATGAAAGAGTTACCTTTTGTAAAGTTGTTTCATCCGTAACAACTAGAATTTCCTTTTATATTTGGTGATTGTGTAGGTGTTCTTCCATCTATCATCCATTATGCTTCTACTCTTGTAATGAACCTTGCACCATAAAATGATAATAAACCAATAATTATAGTCCTCTTCGAGGGGGAAACCTCCTTTTATAATGAATGCAATGTACATGACAAGATTTGATGATCCTAAGACTAGGTATTCTTAGTTTATACATAGGATACAAAGGGTACAATTATAATAAAATAGGACCATGAAAAGTTCTAAAATACATAATAATATAACAATAAAAATGTAATCACTCAATGTTGTACTACCATGGCCTTCCCAACAACAAATGGCAAGAATTCATGGATAAAAATTCATATACAACTTTACCTTGGTACTCTCCTATGTTAAATACCACACTATACTAATCTGTCATAGTGAAACACCATATTATACTAATACATCACAAGAATATCATATCCATTTTAAATTCAAACAATCAATATGGATGTAGATGCTTCTATCACACTAAACAAAACTTCTCCACCATCTATAATGGAACCATATTTTTTTCTATTACTTTATATAGCCTCACAATACTTACCTCTAGTGTAGATCAAAGAAATGCTCCATTTGAAATATCCATGTTATATGATATTTACCATCAAGCTTACTCGCATCAATCACGAGAATTAAATACTTCCTTGGCCACAAGTTCCTCCATACATATCCATAGGCGTGTGGGTATTTCAATTTGGTAGCATAGTTAAGGGAACTCTTGATGATGAGGATCTTGGAGTGATGAACATGCATGATTTTGGGACTCAATTTTTTTTTTTCTAAATGTGTTAAAATATTTCCCATATTTGACTAGGGTTCAATACTTTTGTTCACCTTGTTTTCATGATTTTATTGGGTCACAATATTAATATCAAGTCTCATCTATGGTATGTAAGAGCATGGCTTCCATGGAATTTGTAATCATTCCATAATTTGATCCATTAGATTTTCCATTTTACCTTTTGTTGACAGTGTTGGACCCACCAACATGACAGGGGATCTCCCTGGTAAGAAGTCTCAACTAGACCTCAGACCGTTTGGTGTAGGAGTCCCAGCAGTGGGTCGTACGGTATCGCCTTGACTATGGTTGCACACAGAGGCAAGTAATATGTCCATGTTTTTAGAAATGGTGTGACATGCACATCAATCTAATGAAAGTGCATGAACAGTTCTAACACACAAAAAATGAGGTGAGTGTGCCCCTTGGAAACTTGTGGAAGCACATAGCTTGGAAGGGAGCACATGAGCGAAGATGCATCACAAACTAGAATGCAAGTAAGCTAGTAACCCAAAGTGATGGTTAAACCAGCAACACATCTTAGTGAGATTCATACATACTTATACAGGAAGAGTCCATACATGAATGCATAAGCAAACAGATACATAAATCATTAGAGTAAACAAGATAGCTGAAATACAATAACAACATATGCATGAAATGTGATGTCTCTATTATATTAAGGAGTGAAAGTCCCAATCATACAGTACAACCATGACCAACCACTAGTCTCGATAGCGAAACATCACAATCATTACCGCTTGCTCCTCCAAAGAGATATACTAGCTCTACATAGTGGAGAAGCCAAGGCTCATTAAAATACTCTCCAAGCTTTCTCTAATATACTCCTATAGGAAGATTCGCTGACCAAAAGCCTCTACAATGAGTTATGAGGTTGTATAAATAGCAAAGGGTGGGGTGACCCTTGACATTCCCCTTTGTGACTCTTCACCTACCCTCATGACCATTGAATTCAACTATCGACACTTGGACTTCCACTTGACAAGATGTTACATATAATCTGCACATGTACCCATGTGAGACAAAATAGGCTTGAGCAACCCATGCAAGACATCACTAACACTCAGACAGTTGTGGTAAGACCAACTCTTCGACATCCTTGCAACGATCGATGGTGGTGAACTGATGCCAAGATTTCATCGTCCGTGATGGTGTTCGTATGCCTAATGGTGACATCCTACTAAAAATGAACTCTTGCCTCCATTGCATCTAGGCACACTGATATGGCTCCTTTGTCCAACTCATCTGATAACATGTGCACCATCGTCTTGAGTGTAACTGGACCAGCAATATACTGATGCATAGTGTCTATGCTAGTCTCTGAGCATGTGCTGGTGACCACGCACATCAGCTTGTCAAAATACATGTTCAGCTCCAGTCGGACTTGACTCTTGTCTTCGCCTCGATGAGTGTGCCAAATGGTTGGGATCGCAGGCATGCGCATAATGACATCCATGCTCCTGAATACCCCCGCATATGATCAAAAACACTTCTCAACCTGTGTTCTCCATGTCGACTATTGAACGAATCTATAGCCTGTATGGGTGCAGTTTCATCAGTTTGTGGATGTTGCACCTCCTGTTGTGCCTGTTCTTGCTGTAACTCCTTCTCTCGTATGTGCAACTCTTGTCTTTCCTTGAGTTGCTTCTTCAACACCTACAACTCCTCCTCTATTTCTCTCTCTGCCTTCGTGCGGTCCTCTTATCACATTGTCATCTCATAGCCTCAATCTTCAAAGTTGCTTTCATCACAAGTGGATCTTCTTGAACTTGCAACTTTGTTCTACCTCTACGCTGTTAACAACCCTCCTCTTCTATTTGTCGCATGCAGGTGTGCTACCTTCTGTTGTTATTGATGGTGCTACTCGCTGTGACATCCCTACCATTTCATCTTGATATCCTTGTCAATGAACAACTTGATTTCTTCATAGATAGGCAAGTTCATAGACACTTGATTGGCTGCGTCCCCAATTGTGCTCTGAACGATGTCTTCGACTTTTCTCTCCTAGAAGCCATTGTACCTATGTTGCTAAGAGGAAGATGAACAATTGTGATACCTGAAGACATAGCAACACTCATGAAAATAAATCTATCAGTTGAAAACCAAAACAAACTAGAGGACTGACATGCAACATACCTGTTGTTGAACTGGTAAATCCCCTCTGCGGACAGAGGCGATCCCACTAGCCCAACACGGGTCTAGCAACAATCACACACGCTACACGCAGGTTCCTGATTGCATAAATCAAAGATTGATCAGAATGATCTACCTGGAATCCAACGCTAGGTGTTGTAGAAGAAACGTCGCTCCCGTCCCTTAGCTTTGGCTGGTCACAATCCTTACGCTCCACGTAAACAGATACCTGCACAAGCAAAGAACGATACAAACACAAGCGTAAAATCCAGTATATGCAATTATATATCGGTCAGACAAGATATAACTCAAATACCATTAGAAGACACATGAGTGGAACCATAATGATAGTCGTTCATTAATCAGTAAAACAGAGAAAGATTACAACCAAAGGGTCCTGACGTTGAACCTCCTCTGACTGGGCCAGCAGCTAAATACGCCTTGCAAAGTGACCTCTTCTCTCTCAATATTTTGGCAGCATAACCCCTCTATAACTCTCAATTCTCACTATCAATCCAGCATAAACTTGGCACTCACAATAGCTCTAGCAAAACTAGTTGGTTTAATGCAGGGTGACAATCATTTATAGATGGAGGGGGAGGAAGTATGCATTGTATCCAGACACCTACTGAAGATTTGGCATTATCCCAGAATAGCCACTGAACTTGGTTGTCATGGATAAAAATATGACACTCGAACACTTCCACGAGATTTTTCCCCAGAGAACTGCATGAGCAATGAAGGAAAAAACACTTCAGTGTGCGCTGGCTAAAAATCATAACCAAATTTAGGTGGCGCATGCTTTGCTCTATGACAGAGCGTCCATGGGAGCACCTTCTTTGGAGGAACTGAACCATTGGCGTGGGTAAGACACTGTAGACCCGCGCTAATGGAAAAAGGGCACTTTTTAGGGCTAATATGCAAAAGATGTCTTCAGGGATTTTGAAGTTCATACTTAGGAGAATCCAATGCAAGTGTTTTTAAGTTGTGTCACTGGTCACAGGTCCATAAATGCGTCCTCCAACATGCAAAAGCAAGGGTAGCAGGGACGGTGACCAACGGTGACAAATTACTGCGTAAAAATTATTTTTAACAAGCTTGATGGGGATAGCATATGCTTGTAGTATAAGTTCGACCTTCGGTCGAATCCAACCTAGTAAAAGTTTAACGAGCCCTAGGGAGGAGAAGCTCAAGTCTCGTCATGATGATGAGTCCAATGTCGTCATAGTTTAACGAGTCCGACACAGGTAAAACTCGGAGTCTTTTTCATGTTTAGAGAGTTTGAAAAAGACACGGAAAAGAAAACTCCAGAGGTCTTTTTTCGTAGAGTTGTGTCTCTCGGGTCCGAAAAAGTGTAAAATGATACCCGAAAGAACCGCCTGATCAAAACGACCAAGGAGTACTTTTCATGAGTAGTGATTTCGACCTGAAAAAGTACAAAAGGGATCAAAATCATGTCGTTTCGTAACCATTAACGAGTTTGAAACGACAAAAACCTGGTAATCTTTTTATGTTTTAACGGTCGACAAAAGAACTTAAAACGACCGCCCCTTATTAACGTTTAACGAGCCAAGAGGAATAACTCAACAATCTTTTCCTCTTTAAATGGTCAGAAAAGAGATGAAAGAAGACCTCCATTTTTATTCTCTTTAACGAGTCAAAAAGGGAAAAAATACTCGGCAATCTTTTCATATTTTACGAGTTAGAAAAGAGCTTAAAGGTGACTCAGGTATGGGTTCATTTTTACACAAGCTTGAACCAGGGAGAACTCTGCTTGGATTTGGTTTCATGTTTACACAAGCTCGAAACCAAAAACTATGCTTGTTATAAGTTTGCATGCCCCCAGCATAATGACGCAAAACGAGGTACATGCCCCCCAAGTTTCATTGCATTCAACAAAGTGGATGGAATGAAGGTTCACTTTCGAGATCTTGGAAAGACTCGATTTGTATTTTACGAGATCTTAATCAAAAGGCTCAATTTGGAAAGGGGGTTGTTTCATTTTTTAATGAGGTTGACACAGTAAAAGAACTATCCTCATAACCCTTGTTTCATTTTTTAACGAGCTTGACACAAGATCAGGAACTATGCTCGAACCAATCCTAGTTTCATTTTTTAAGGAGCTTGACATAGGAAAACGAACCATGCTCCGACCGATCCTAGTTTCATTTTTTAGGGAGCTTGACATAGGAAAATGAACTATGCTCCGACCAGACCTAATTTCATTTTTTAGGGAGCTTGACATAGGAAAACGAACTATGCTCCGACCTAGTCCTAATTTCATTTTTTA